>JAPKLW010000407.1:41954-110661 GCA_026898455.1 Plectranthus barbatus | reverse complement strand
TCTTCTGCGATCTACTACACGCAGCAAGATCATCCCTATCGGTGAGACAAGAGGATACATTTGTTCATACATGCAGTTTGTTTAACAGATAGGAGAAATAAACCGTTGTATACACATTGTAATAAATGCTTTCAGTTAACAAAACCCATCAATCTCCCACTTATACTCAAAGCATAACTAAGCTATTACATAGTATACAAACCGTTTATCCAACTTGCTATCTCGTTAACCACTTTTCGTGGTCGGCATCCACCTCAGACCAAGTTCACGAATATGTCTTTCGTAAACCTTCTGTGGCAAGCACTTTGTAAATGGATTAGCAAGGTTGTCAGCAGTGTCAATCTTCTTAACTTGCACATCGCCCCTCGATACGATTTCTCGTATGATATGGTACTTTCTCTCTATGTGTTTGCTACTGCACCCGAGTTGTCACAATAAATTGTGATGCTCCTCGGCAAACTCTGAATCACGCCCAACTCTAAAAGGTAATTCCGGAGCCATACCCCCTCTTTCGAGGCGTCGGAGGCGGCGACATATTCTGCCTCCATGGTGGAGTCAGCAATGCATTTCTGCTTTGAGCTCCTCCAAGATATAGCCCCACCTCCCAGGGTAAACACATATCCTGAGGTCGATTTCTTCTCATCCTGGTCCCCTTGGAAATCCGAGTTTGTATAACTTACAGGGCACAAATCCTCACCTTGATAAACTAGGCAGAAATTCCTAGTTCTCTTCAAGTACTTGAGGATATGCTTTACAGCAGTCCAGTGCGCCTGTCCAGGGTTAGACTGATATCTTGCTACCATGCCAACGGCATAACAAATATCTGGCCTGGTACACGCAGCAAGATCATCCCTATCAATGAGACAAGAGGATACATTTGTTCATACATGTAGTTTGTTTAACAGATAGGAGAAATAAACCATTGTATACACATTGTAATAAATGCTTTCAGTATACAAAACCTATCAAGTTCGAGAATCCTTACGGAAGAAAAACTGTGAAGACAATTCAGGAAGAACCGCAGAAAACTGCGTGAGCTAATCAGAGTAATGAGCAAGATAACTACGAATGCAGTTTGGAACTACCAAAGACAAAACAACGCTAAATACTAAGGACACATTTTTTGCAAACAAGGATATGAAAAACTGTCGAGGGTATCTCACAGTTTCAAGACAAGCAAATTCACACGGTCGAGAGGACGTGAAAATAAGGAGCTAAACAATCGTAAAGAGGTTCAGAATCTCAATGATAAAGAATGAAAAATCAGACAGTTACGACTGAAGTCTAACGTTGTTTGAGTCTGACACAACAAGTACAAAACTGTCTCAGAAAAAGCATGGTTGTGTACAGAAAAAGCAGAGGAGCAGGTCTGCGATATCAAAAAGTATGTCCGCCGATGGGACAACATCTACCTTGTCTCTATCGGCTACTTTTCAAAGTCTCATATATAAATAACAGAAGGACCAGAGAGACAAATATAGATCTTCGACACATTCAAAGCTTGCCATTTCTCTGCCAAATTTAAAGCTCTCAATCGAACGACATTAACTCTGTGGTTCATTTATTGAACACGAGGTTTTATTTTCAAGGAATCTGATAAGATTCACCGTGTGACTCTGAGTACACGAGGACTAAGTATCTGCCACATAGTCTACATCCTTGGTGTTCTTACTTTTCAAGTAAGAATACAGCAGCCTGGTATTCGGACAAGGAACAGGTTCTTGCGGGCAACTGCCAAACCTTTGTACGTTCTAGGAAGAACTCAACCATCCACCTACCAGAGAAGGAGAAGGGAGGTGTGTCCTCAATCTATTTCTGACGTCTTCCAGTTCAGAGAAGACTTGGAGAGGCTTCAAAGAACTGAAGGAGTGAAGAATAGCTATGTGGGCGAGTGATCCAGTTTGCTGCGAATGTTGGCTTTCGTGGTGATTGGCTATAGATCGTGAGGAGTGTATACTTCATTCTCTTAGTGAATTACCGTATTTATTTTCGAAGAGTAGACGTAGGACTTAAGGATCCGAACCACTATAATATCATGTGTCATTTACAGTTTTTGTTTATTTCCTGCATTACTCAATTTCTAACTGTGCTTTAAAACCTTGAACACTTCTCTAAAGTGGTGAAGTGTATATCTGAAAACTGTTTCCTTAAACTGCCAGCTAAACTCAGTTTTATAAGATCTAAATTGGAAAACAAACCCTCCAGTTTTAGAGTGCAATCCTTAGTAATATTTGGGTTACACATTTAAGATAACTTTGACCAGGGACCAACAAGTAGTATCAGAGCCAGGTTGGTCTTTCTAGACTGTCCTGTTTTGAGTCGCTTAGGACTGGATCCATATTTCCTTGTACTCTTAATTGTTTGTTAAGTGTGATTAGCGAGCAGGTTATTTTCAAAGATGATGAACTATCTGAGTCTTCCAAGTACAACCCAAATAAATTCGAAGTACGTTGAGATAAAACAAGATCTCCGTGTCGGAAATTGTGGCGTTGTAGGCAACCACCTTGAGCAAGTCCCTGTGGAAGGAACAAGGCTCGACGGTCACAAACTGTTCCAACCCGCTAACCCACAGATTCTCCATCACCTCAATATAAACAACGAGAGTGTTCGATTACCATGCTCACAATCTCTACTTATCAAGGATCTTATTTCTCTTATTAGTGATCCTCGCCATATCCTCTGGGATAGTCCAAGGAGCAGTCATTTTTTTGGAGAATTTAGAGAATCGAAGAAGCAAGGGTTTAAATGAGATGATATCCAATACCTCGTTGAAAGGGCTTTTATAGACAGATTTGTGAATGAATCGAAAGGGTGTAAAGTCTTTTCAATGCAGGAAAAGACTCTTTGTGATTCATAGTCAAAAATATTAAGACGACATTCATTGCTCAACCACTGCATCAGGCCATCCAAAGTGACATGCAGCCAATGGATCAAAAGGCTATGAGCTCAGACTCAATAAATGGTCGAGCCAAAGATGTACGATTTTCCAGACTTCGAATTAAATCCTAAGGATGGATTCGCGGAACTGAGCAACCTAAAATCGTTCCAGCAAGTTGAGAAGGCGACCAATCCGTTGAGGACAGTTGCAAATTATCTTAGCATTTTTGAGGAGGCCAGCAGTTTCTCATGACGGACAGTTGTGAACAGTCCCAACAGTTTGCTAAGGCGATCACATAAGAAAAATTGTCACTGGTCGTAGGCGCACAATTTGAATTTAAAAAGAGCAGTCGACTGAAAGCCGCATTTAATGAGAACTAGAGTCATGGCAAATCATGCGGAGCCACGTCATCTCACCCACGCGCTTATCGGATGCCACGATAGAATGGGAATAGACGCCATCTAAGTCAACCTTCCGTGAAGCCATTGATTGAATAAAGTGGGTTATCATCTTAGCCGTGGATCCTAATAGATCAAAACCCCACTAAACCCTATCGATCATCATCTTTCACATTTTCTCTCTGTGATTTCTTTTCTTCTCTCTCAGAAAATCCGAGTGTTTTCAACTCTTAGCACCCTCAGTCACCTACATTGCTCTCGATTATCATGAGTAAAAAGCAGATAGCTAACAAAGAAGAGGGTCTCAGCATTTTCGACGACACCGAGCCAGTTACAGTCACGGAAGAGACACCGTATGCAGATCTAATCCGAATCATGAGAGATGATGTTCTATCTTACGGAATCGAGAAAAGTATTTTCAGGCGATGCAAGTTGTTAAAGAAAAGATTTTGAATTGGAGAGAGATTGGGTCAATCTCTACAGACGAAGAGATAGTCAGAGAGCTAGTCAAGAAACTCACCAAGGAGAAATTGATGCGATTTCTGACAGCTTCCCCCAGGAGATTCAAACCCCATCGCATTGTTGAGTTCTACGAGCACGCAATAATTGATAAGGATCAAAGATTCTTTCGGACGAAGGTCATGCAGAAAGAGATAAGGGTTGATCCTGATCTCATCGCCGAACGCCTTCCTCTACCCAAAACTGGTGTTCATATTGCCAGTTATTTGGAGGAAGACAAAGAAGCGAGGAAGAAGCACTAGAACGTATGGAAGAAGGATGATTTCAAAGGAACTTTCAAGAATGCTACAAAGGTTTCAAAAATGAAACCTTTCTACAAAACTCTCAGTGAAATTGCTCTTCGGATGATTTACGGCGGCGTTGGATCCTTCTCCGAACTGAGTCAGTCCAAATACTCCTTGATGATGGCTCTCGACAATTGTCCAGGAGGAAACTGGGCTGAGTACATTTTTGAGCGACTGTTGGAGAATGCGAAGAAGAATAAAGGAATTGGGATGGATGGCAAATTTTCTTCAAACGTCAGTTTCGGCTTAAAGGTCAGTTACTTTGTAGAAAGGTTGCTAGGTTGTAACAGAGAAGGAGAGGATCTCGTGCCATCAGATTTCATTCCGCCTAAGGATCCAGTCTACGTCTCAATCCAAGGAGATGATGGAGACGATGGAGGAAATGATGGTGATGATGAAGGATATGACAGTTTTGACAAGAAGACGGTAAATACTATGTCAGAAGACAACCTCGTTATCATCCCACCAGCTCAAACTGTCGCAGGTACCAAGAAGCCGAGAAAGACTGGCGCCTCAGGTCCAGCCAAAAAGTCCAAGGGAACTACTTCCTCAATTCCAGGCAAGATAAAAGGGCTTATAGACTTGACTGGCGAAGAGCATCAGACAAAGAAAAAGAGAGACAAGAAGAAAATACAGATGCAAACCATTCTCGAAGGAGAATTGCTTCGTGTTGAGAAAGGAAAGGACAAAGCGGCAGAAGAACAACTTACCAAGAAAAGGAGGAGAGATGCCTTGCAACTATCCATGATGACAGTGAAGAAGAAGCTCAAGTTTGATGACCCTCCTGAAGGTGTTGGTCAATCTTCCTAACCACAAGAACCAATTATGAACCCAGGCATCATGAAAAATGAAGCATTTGAACACCTGGAGCTTGACACCCTTGATATTCATTCAACTAATGAGCATGCGGATTTTGAGGAAATGTTTTGCAGCAGCTCATCTGCTTCAGAGAAGACCGCTTCACAAAGGCCAAAATATCCTGAGGATGGCCACACAGCATCAGAATCCTGTGATAAAGAGGTCTCCACTCAGATAGTTGAAAAAGGAGACGTTCCTTTCTTGAATTTAGGGGGAACTGCTCATGAGGATATCTCAGCAGAAACTGCTACTCAAGAAAGAGAAGAATCTACTCTAGAGCGCATCCGAGGAAGGATAGTTGAATACCAAGCCGCACTGGATGAATCACGTCTTATGAAACTTAAAGTAGCTGTCCAAGCTAAATAACATAGGATGATTCTATCTCAACTAAAAGAAGCAGAAGAGCGGGAACTCGAAAGGCTGCAGAAAGAAGAAGAAGAAAAGTTAAGGAAAGCCGAAGAAGCAGCTCTAGCCGGAGCAATACAACTCTCACATATGCTAACCCTTCTTGCAACTGCCCAGAGAGCTCGGTCTGTTGAGACGTACTACGGGAGAAAAGCTAAAAGAGTACGCCAGGAGGAAGAAGAAATGAGACGGCTAGACCGAGAAGCTGAATGTAAAATCAAAGCAGCTGCAGCAGCCGCTGAAAAGGCAAGGTAGGAGGCCGAAGCCGCTGAAACAGCCATGCTAGTAGCCGAAGCAGCAGCAGCAGCAGAAGCAGAAAGAATAAAAAAGGAGGCTGAAGAAGCTGAATTGAAAAGGTAAGAGGAAGAAGCAGCAACAGCTGCTGAAGAGAAAAGATTGGAAGAACTGGCAGCTGCCGAAAGAGCAAGAAAAGACGAAGAGGCAGTAGCTGCCAGGCTAAGAGACGAAGAGGAAGCAGCAGCAACTGGACCTGTACACTGCTACGTCTCGGAGTCAAACTGACGGAGACTTAAGAGCAATCATTGCCTCTGAAGACACCTTGTCTCCAAATCCCTTGTCTGTAACAGTTCCTGCTCTAACCCTTGACGCTGTCTGTGCCTTGCGTGAAGACATGAGGCAGGAATTCAACCAGCAAATCCGGACTTCCATGATGTCCATTTTTTATTTTTTCAAAAAGGGGGATGAGGGGAGAGATGAGCAATGGAGAATGCAATTGGAGATAATGGACAGGCGAGATGAACAGATGAAAAGACAAGATGAAGAGATGAGATTGCAGTTGGAGAGCATCAGGCAGACCAGAGAAAAGGAGATAAGAGTGTTCAAGGAAATGACCATGAACATAGGCATGCAATCTGGAGCCTCGACCTCTGCTGCCATTTCAAAGCCGAAAGATGCAGACTCCTCAACTTAAGACAAAGAAGAAGATCTAGACGAGCTCAAAGAGTAATGAGGTTACTAATTTGTTTTGTATCTTTTGTTACAGTTTTAAACTTTTCATGTATTTGTAACGAATTCATATTATGAAAGGTTGAAAACCGTTGGTTCGCAGACAATTGCTCATTGTCTCATACCTTTGATGCTTTTACTTTAGCTGAACTCACATAATCCAGTGTGATCAGCAAGATATGTCTCTCTAATTTGATCTATGTTTAATCGAGTAATATCACTCCAATTCACGGGGAACATCAGTTTGAGTAGATCGAGTGTTGAGGAAGCACAATTCTGAGCAGTGTTAGAATCTTAAATTTTAGTAAACTCATAACAACTGCATTCTCATGTCGACTTAGTTGGTATGGTTTTGACAACATCAAAAAGGGGGAAATTGTTAGGTATTGATATGTAAATGCCACCTTTAATTTGATATTTTGATGTGTCAAAACTATATTCCTAGGATTAGAGTTATTACTTTTGTAATCCTTGTATAGGACTACTGAGTTGTAATAGCTCGACAAGAAGCATTCAGCCAGAACACTATGAAGACAGTTCGACGAGCCTTTATGCAAAGAAAACCGTGAAGACACTTCGAGAAGCCTAATGGAAGAAAAACTGTGAAGACAGTTCAAGAATGACTGCAGAAAACTGCGAGAGCTAATCAGAGTAATGAGCAAGATAACTACACATGCAGTTTGGAACTGCCAAGGACAGAACAATGCTGAAAATTGAGGACACAGTTTTCACAAACAAGGATATGAAAAGTTGTCGAGGGTATCTCACAGTTTCAAGAAAAGCGAATTCACACGGTCGAGAGCACGTGAAAAATAAGGAGCTAAACAGTCGTAAAGAGGTTCAGAATTTCAATGATAAGGAACGAAAAATCAGACAGTTATGACTGAAGTCTAACGTTGTTTGAGTCTGACACATCAAGTACAAAACTGTCACAGAAAAAGTGTGGTTGTGTACAGAAAAAACAGAGGAGAAGGTCTGCGACATCAAAAAGTAAGGCCGCCGACTGGAGAACATCTACCTTGTCTCTAGCGGCTAGTTTTCAGAGACACAAATATAGATCTTCGACACATTCAAAGCTTGTTGTTACTCTGCGGAATTTAAAGCTCAAACACATTTAAAGCTCTCAACCGAACGGCATTAACTCCGTGGTTCATTTATTGAACACGAAGCTTTATTGCTCAATGAATCTACTAAGATTCACCATGTGACCTTGAGTACACAAGGGCTAAGTATCTGCCACTTAGTCTACATCCTTGGTGTTCTTACTTTTCAAGTAAGAACACAGCAGCCTGGTACACGGACGAGGAACAGGTTCTTACGGGCAACTGCCAAACTTTTGTACATTCTGGGAAGAACTCAACCATCCACCTACCGGAGAAGGAGAAGGGAGGTGTGTCCTCCGTCTTCCAGTTCAGAGAAGACTTGGAGAGGCTTCGAAGAACTGAAGGAGGAGTGAAGAATAGCTACGTGGGCGAGTGATCCAGTTTGCTGCGAACGTTGGCTTTCGTGGTGATTGGCTATAGATCGTGAGGAGTGTATACTTTATTCTCTTAGTGAATTACCGGATTTATTTTCGAAGAGTGAACGTAGGACTTAAGGATCCGAACCACTATAATATCATGTGTCATTTATAGTTTTTGTTTATTTCCTGCATTACTCAGTTTCTAACTATGCTTTAAAACATTCAACACTTCTCTAAAGTGTTGAAGTGTATATCTTAAAACTGTTTACTTAAACTGCCAGCTAAACTCAGTTTTACAAGATCAATATTGGAAAACTGACACCCCCCCCCCAGTTTTATATTGCAATCCTCAGTAATATTTCTGCTGCACATTTAAGATAACTCTGATTAGGGACCAACACCAACAGAACGAGAAGACTCCAGACGACTTTAGAAAGGTTAATGACCAAACACAAATGAAACTTTTTTTTAGAAAAACTTTCAGAGGGCAGTAATTGATCGGAAACAAAAAAAACACAATTAAGCCAAAAACTGACACTGTATGCAAAAGTTACGACGAAAATGGGATTTACCAAAAAATTGGCAAAAAGACAATAGTGGAAATCTAGAAAATAGGAATTTTAAATTATTTTTAATCCCTTTCTTTTTTTTAGAACCTTTTTTTTTGTTTCGAACTCTTTTTTTGTATGAATTTTTTTTTCGACCCCTTTTTATATGGTAATTACCTAATTATTTTGTAATTCAAAAAGGAAAATAATATGGCCAAGGAAATAAGATATGGAAAAGGTAAGAAGATGTAAGGAAAGATTTGAATTGATCTAACATGGTAAGGAAAAGAATTCAAATCCTGACTTACAAGAAACTCAATAATTCGCAACCCTAACACCAAATTTTCGATGCAACCATGTCAGACAGACTCGATTTGAATTGAAGGATGTGACACAACCACGAGAAAGACACGACACACACAAAAATATTCAAATCACGAGTAATAGAAAATAAGACTCGATTTATCTATTTATTTTTAACACAATAAGACACAAAATTGAACAAAAGAAGAGGACGGGTACAACCTGGCTCTGGTACCAAAATGATACAATCCTCGTCGGAAGGGTTAGATTACAGCCCAGGAACTCGAACAAATTGACTCAGACATGATGCAGAAGCAAAATGAAATTGATACGATGGAAGGATACAACACCTTTGGATTCGAAAGCCTTCAAGTACCGTAGTCCAGATTAGAAAATCTCTTACGACCCAAGAAGCAGATTTATCCAACAACAAAGGATATAGTTGAGGACATCATAAATGGATATGACAGTCCAACTGATAAGTCGAGTTTGAAATCCTATGGAGTAGTGGAATTTGAAAATTTGAGCCTTTCAGAATAAAGGAGAAAACCTCTCAATTTTATTTAACTGAAAAATTGAATCAAATTGTTCCATAACAAGGCCTACATATAGGCAAGTCAAATCTTAGTCTTAAAAGGGAAATCAAATTCGAACTTAAACCTTATAAAATTAAAAAATATTAATTAAACAAGGACTAAACATATTGACCCAAAATAACTGAATAAATTTAAAGTACGCCCAATCATTACACATAACTAAATTAATAATTTTTGGGCCTTCATTTAATTCTTCAACCAATGTAGACTTCTTGGAAATATTTGCAGCCCAAGTATCTTTAATCATCATATTCAATCCAACTCTGAATGTCCTTGCTCGAGCTCTAGTCATTGGCCCACTCGGAATGTAAACTGGATCGACTCTCACAGCTGCTACATGGGCTCCATCAATTGCGCACAGATTATTTTATGTTGCTATAAATTATGACATTGCTAAAATTCTATCATGTCATGCATGAACACCAAATTTATGGCTATAATTTAACCCCATACAATAAATCACATATGCATGGTTAAAAGCAGTAAATAATAAGCATTAAATGTGCTCCCTATTATATACAACATACTTGGATGCTACGTTATTAATTAAAAAGCACATATCACGCAAGAACAGATAATAAAACAAATAAAACATGTCCTCGCAGCCTCATGATACAAAAACAGAAATAAACCCTATCTATTACAATTTGGATTTATTATACAGATCTTTAAGTGGGCTACCACTACTTGGATTGAGATATGAATTTGTTTTTTGAAAATTGAGCCTCCAAGATTTAATCCATCAGAAAATAGGACAACTAGGCCCAAGCACAAACCGCGAGCCCGAGCCCACGTGCACACGGCCCGAAGGGCCACCACTGCCAGCATGCCTGCTGCTGTCCATCCACAGCAGCTCACCGGAGATGCGCAGAAAAGCGCATTGGAATGCGCACAGGCCTCGCACACATACTCCAGGGTTTGCAATGCGCGTGGCCCTGCCGCTTTTTGCCATCTACCGCCCTTGCTGCCACTATCCCCATTCTGAGCCTCAACCACCATCACCGTCGACCACAGAGGGAGGGAGAGCCACCACGAATGTATGCAAATACACGCGGAAGCCGTGCGCGCATTGAATCTAGGGTTCAACTATGCATACGTGCCCTTGTGCCGTCTGACCGCCATCGTCGGCCTGTTGCTCGTGCCCCGCCCTGCGCGCCATCACCGGTACCTGCAAGATGCCATCATGGCCAACCTGGGTGCACTGCTGTTGACCAGGCATGCACACAACACGAAACAAACCTAGGATTCTGGCGCAGCTGCACTGCTGCTTCTGGACACCCACCCCCTCGATGGCCGTTGCATCTCGCCGTCGCACCACTCTGTTTCATCCATCCCGGTCACGCGACTCGCAGCCATGCACAGCTGTGCGGAACCCTATGGTTCCGCCGCCCGCTATCGTGTCTTGTCGTGTCTCATTGTGTGATGCAACACGTGCGGTCATCTTCGTTCTTTGTGTTATTCATCTTATATTTTTATAGATTTAATTTTGAAATTGAAAATTACGAGGAAACAAAACAATATTCTACAATTTTAAAAAATTAATCTACCACAGATTTAGCTCGTGGATTAAAAAAGAATCCTTATAAATGAGCGGATTAACCCGAGAACCACAAGGAACAAAAACCATACAATACAATAAAAAAACATATATTGCAATTCAATAATAATTATCGTAAGGCATATTCATTGACAATATTAATTTTCCGATAGAGCCAATTAATTCAACTTGGCTCTGAGACCAATTGAAGGGATTGCTGGCAAACTGAACTACCAGTCCATAACCCAAGTTGAATTGGATATAACAAATTAATTACTATAACTATGAATAATCCTAGCATGCTCCTATTGAAATGCATAAAATGGTTTACGCGGAATACCTGGACTTTAGAAACTGTTGAACTGGTCGCATAGAGATTTAATTCTCAATCATCTTTCTTGCGCAACAAGATTTAATCCTACAAGATGAAGGAATAAAATCTACTGAAATTCACAAATTAATTTTGAAAAATAGGAGAGAGGAGAATAATTAGATCCTCCAGATCTGATTTTTTAATATTTATCCCAGCTCCGATCCAAAAATCTGGTGAAGATTCCCTTCGGATTCCGTGCCTATCATGAAGAGAAATTTCCTCCTCATTCTCACATCTTGTGTCGCCTCTCACAGCTCCCAATAACTAGTTTGTTGCTTAGCAACTTATGATCTTGTGGTGTGTTGAGATCTGAGAACCTGAGGGGTATTTATAGGAGAAATCTGATCTCACATGTGCTTGAGTTTTCATGGGCCAGAACAGGGATGAGAATACAGATAGCAAATAAGGCTTACCAATTATTTAATTCCCATATTCAACCCATAATATAATTAATTAATTATAATTGATTCATGCCACCAGAGAATCAATATTGTCCTACGTATTTGCTACCACGTTATGAGGAATGGGTTGTATTCGCTCAGAGGATTCCCATATTTAAGGTTACTGACAATCATTAATTAATTTGAGCTTTCACAAGCTCCAAAATAAATTAATACTTTTTATTCCTGAGTTAATCCACTTAACCTTTTTCACCTATGCCTGAAATTAATCAGCCTGCAGGACTTTAGCATAATGACTCTTTTGAGCTGCTCAGGGAATGTCACCATCCTATACTGGATATGGTTACCTAGTTCCAGTCATAGACAGTCATACACAAACTGCTACCACCCAAGAATCAAATATACAAGTTCAACCAGAACTCTCCATCATAGTATCTCAAAATGACGCACAAATCTGTGTGTATTTCCATACCTTCATTTAAGTATAGAATTCCATCAAGAAATCAAGATCAAGATTCTTTTAATTTAGATAAAAGAATCGATCTTCACTCAATGTGTACCGCACGCACCAGCATACCAAACAACTAAGATAAGCCACTTATTATTGCATATACTGCAGCCTACACCAACAGTTTATCCTGGGACTGTCTCAGCTGTGATACTGTTTATATCTCGCGAGGTCAATTGATCCATACCATCTTCCGTGATCTACTACACACCGTATGATTTTCTTATTGACGAGATAATGAGATAAGAGCATTTGCGACACGTGTTTGTTAATTTAGACAGGAGATGAACATAAAACATTAATGACTCAATAAACCTTGTACATAATATACTAATCATAATGCTTTGAGTATACAAATCCATCAATCCATTAGAGGCCAATTGTAGAACTCAGTTCTGTTGTCTGACCTGATCCTTTTCAGTGTGACTCCTTTGTCATTTTAGACAAGCATAACCAACTCGGCAAGTACACACTTTACTTCGACCTTGGTCATGAGAAGTTTTAACCACGTGTATCTTGAGTAGTCATCTATGACTACCAGAGGATACCTCTTTCCTCCAATGGTGGATGGAGTCATTGGCCCGAATAGGTCTATGTGCAATTGCTCCAGTATTCGCTCTGTGCTTGCAGTGACTAGCTTGTTTTTTAACAAAGCTTTGGTCTGCTTTCCCCATTGGCATGCTCTGAAAATGCCTTCTTTCTAGAAAATTCCCTCTGGTAGACCTATTACCAGCTCATTCTTGACCAAATGAATGATAATATTAAAATTCAGATGGTTCGGCCTCTTTGCCACAAGGTGTGAGCTTGTCTGACCTCTCTGCCAGTTTACCATGTATAATCCTCCTTTCCCTATCCCTCTGAATTTAACTTCCACAGAAGCTAAATCTCGGATTTGACACTCTGACTTGACAAAGGAAACAACATAACCATTTTCAGTAAGCTGGTTAATGCTTAGGAGGTTATGTTTCAGATAGGTGACCAAAGATACATTTTTTATGGTAATTCCATTTTGTTCAACACATCCCTTCCCTCTATAACTCTTCCTTTAGAGTTGTCACCAAACATTACCATTGGTCCTATGACCATTATGAGATCTGATAGTAGATCTTTAATGTGTGTAGAGCACCTACTATCCAGTATTCACACGCTCTTATGCTCTTGTGATTGGTCTGTGGATACCTGTTACTACAAAATCTAGATTATAGCTTAGGTCCCCGAGTAACTACAGGTCCTACAGGATTAGTGTGTCGGATCCACACTTTGGGAATCCAAACTTAAGTCACTCTTAAAGCAGGTAGCTTTTCAATGCTTTTTCTTGCCACCATTCTCTTTATTCTCATGTAATGCATGACATTTGATTGAGAAATTGTGAGAGTGTGTGCAGTCCTTTCAAAAATGGATTTCCTAATTGGACCTTGGAACACTAGTTCTAGATGTGAATAGAAACCATTTTAATTGTTGACCACAATGGTTAACCTTCCTAGCCTTAGAAAAAAGAAGTGTGAATGGGCTCAGGCCTTAACTAGGTGTTCCCCCTACTTGGTATGTTCCTCCTCTCATACTTAGTATGAGGCTTGGGTCTCTAGTTATAGATATAACCAGGTTTTTTGTTTGAGTTCCTTGCAACAGGTTTCTTTGCCAAACTGGTTCTAGAAACTAGTTTCCCTACAGCGGGAACATACCGTTTCACTAGTTTCTTAGGAAAAACTGGCAATCTCCCAGTTTGTGACTCAGCTGGTTTTGGGACCCACTATTTTACCAGTTTGTCCTTATGACCAGGCTTCCTTGTCACTTTTTGGTTTACCAGTTTGGGGTTGTTGATTGACCTCATTTAGTCTTCCCAGCTTGTGCTCGTCTACTTTTTGTTACCCCTTTGCGTTTGAACCTAGACTGATCACTGGATTTTTCTTTTACAATACATATTTTATTTCTACTGTTAGTTCTCGAAGAAGAGGTGGAATCGCTCAAATCAATTTCTTTAAAACCTAGACCCGCTTTATCTTTATGGTGTCCTTGGATAAAGAGCACCTCTTCGAGTTCTCTTAAGCTTTTTGGAAAAGAACACTTACAGTGTTCATGCTCAAGGTTATTATTTTTCAAGGAATCACACTGCAATCTAAGATGTTCAAACTCATTTCAAAGGTTGGAGTTCTTACCTATGTTTGGCCAGTTCCTCGCTGGCAGACCAAGATTTGTCGATCTCATTGGTCAAAATTGAAACTTACTCAGCAAGGAGTATTCACCGGCTAAAGCATTTTTTAGTTTATAAAATATTAAAAATTCTTCAGAAAGATGATCGAGGGAAACATCTTGTGAACCGAAGCAACACGATTCAGAATCCTCTAATATGCATGCAGGAAGAATATAAACTGGTATAGAGTCAGTTACCTCATCACCAGTTACGATTAAGGCCATCTCGGCTTCTGCATCGTTGGCATTTCCTTCCTTGATTGCAGTTATGAACACAAGCAGTGCTTCTTCCTCTAGCTTGTCGTTCTGTGATGAATCTATCATCACTGTCGGGAATGTCTGGAACATCTGCTCTTGACTACATAGCCTTGGCGACGTACTTTTAAGCTCTTCGCTCAACAATCTTTTTGTGTCTTTCTCTCTCCTCCTTGTCCACACGTGGAAACTCAAACTTGAGGTGATCTGGCGAGTTTCATTCGATGCAAGATCGAGGTGATCCCTTTACGAATCTCTTTTCTTCTAATTGAGGAACATTCATCTTGGCCTTAGCTTTCTCCAGGAGCTTGACTAGTTTCCTCATTTAATCTTCAAGTTCTTCCACAA
Source organism: Plectranthus barbatus (assembly GCA_026898455.1). Taxonomy (NCBI): domain Eukaryota; kingdom Viridiplantae; phylum Streptophyta; class Magnoliopsida; order Lamiales; family Lamiaceae; genus Plectranthus; species Plectranthus barbatus. Next base: position 95,832 of record JAPKLW010000407.1, on the reverse strand, counting down.
AACTCTCTCATTCCTTCTGGTAGAAGGTTGATGTAGAGGGTGCCTTCTTACTAAATTTAACTTACCGGTTAGTTTGTCAGTTTGGAACTGCTTTATTGGTCTCCATTTGGCATCCTTCTTGATGAAGTATGTTGCATCTTCGGTTTGGTGGGATGGAAAACTGGCCACTCGAACGAGTTCATATTTATTCACCATTTGAATATCCCACTCGTGAGCTTGAAGTTGGGCAAACAGCTCCTTTTTAGAGATCTCTCTATTTGAAGCAAGTGGTCTTCACGAACTAGTCCTCCTTTAGCATTTTAGACATGATTTTTGCATTGAGATCTGCAGTTAAGTATACTCTATCTAATGCATTGAGTTCGCTCACGATTGTGTTGAATCTTGCTTCCATGAATTTGACGCTTTCTCTGAGAAGCATTTGGAAAGATTCATACTTGTCGACGCACACTTGGAGCTTGTTTTGCTTCATTTGCTATGTTTCTTGACACAAGCCTCCATAATAGTCTCATACTTCATTTGCATTGTCGAACTGCATCACTTCATCAACCATTGCCTCGGGTAGAGCTGACAGTATCAGCTCCTAAGCTATGGAATCCAGCTGAGCCCATCGTTTGTCCTCCCATAACCATTCTCTATAGGGCTTCTCAATCATTTTTTGGCCATCTTCACCTCTAAGTTAACCTTCGTGATCTTTATCGGTCCATGCTCGATGACATCTACCATCTCTGGATGTATACTCTTGGGTTGGATGGTCGACCTCTTCTTCTTGATGGCGAACTTCTACGCCGAGTAAGGAGGTAACTTCAGCACATTCATCATGAATATGACCAACTTGCTAGACAAAAGAAGGAGTGCAATGAAATAGATCCGGTCCTTGGAGACTCAAAGCAGTTCAGTATGTAAAGAACAACTTGCTCTGATACAACTAAATGGTCCTGAGATCAGAGTAAGCATAATGTGTTTTGGTCCCAGATCAGAGGGCGTATAACATGCAGCGGAAGTATAAAATATTCAAACTTCCACCCAAACTTAGACAGTTCAGCTAGTTATTAACACAGTTTTTACTTGACAGTTAATTAATACTTTTTACGTTAGCCAGCAATTCGATTTAACAATTTTGCAGTTATGTGCAGTGAACAGTTTATGTACTTCAACAGTCAAGATATAAGTGTTGAAGGTTCCTAGTTATGCTAGAAAAATTGTAAAGAGCGTAAGTAAAAGAAACTGTAAATGACACAGGATATTTATATTAGTTTAGAGCCTTAAGTCCTACGTCCACTCTTCGGATATCAGATCCGGTAATTCACTAAGTAATGAGAGTACACTCCTCACGATCTTAACCAATTGCTATTGAGACCTCCGTCTGCAGCACAAAGGATCACTCGCCCAGGCAGCTGTACTTCACTCCTTCTTCAGTCCATCGAAGGCTCTGCGTATTCTCTGTGGACCAGGGCGAAGTTGGACTGAGGACAAACCTCCCTTTTCCCTCTTCAATAGATTGGATGGTTGAGTTCTTCCCATAACTTAAGCAAATCGGCAGTTGCCCGTGATAACCTACTCTCCCTTTGCAAGGGCAGGCTCCTATGTTCTTATTCGAAGAATAAGAACACCAAATAGGTAGATTAAGTTAGCTGACTTAAACCTCGTGTTCCCATGGTAACACGGTGAATCTCCGAAGATTCCATAAGCACTGAATGCTTCGTGTTCAATAAATGAACCACGATATAAATGTCTTCCCTCTAAAGAGTGTTTAATACCTTGAGCTTTAACTTCTGTGGAGAGGCTTGTCTAACGAAGATATGAATGTGCGAGATAGTTAGGCGGTTTAGCACTAGAATTTGGCAAAGGTTTTTCTGACTCTATTGTTCCTGTTATTTATAGGTGAAGACCCAGAAAATAGCCGGTAGAGACAAGGAGAAGAATGTCCAATCATCGTCCATTCTTCTCTGTGCAAAGTTGCTTTCTCCTCTGATATCTCTGCTGCGTTGACCTACTTTTCAGAGCAATTTGTACTTGATGTGTCAGACAATCAAAAAACATTGTACACCAATCGCAACTGAGTAGTTTCTGTCTTTTCTTGTTGACTTCCTCAATGGTCTTCTGCGACTACTCGACACAAGCCTCGAACTCATTCTTGGACGTGAGAACTGTCTTATCTTGAAAAACTGCAAGCGCCTCTCACTCAAATTTCTTCGAGTGTTCAGACTTGGCATGGAGGAAAACTGTCTGTGCAGTTTTTGTGACATTGATCTGCTCTGCTTGTCTTCGCCTTGCATGCTCGACAGCTATCTCGTCAGAATGATGTCTTCTTCAAAATTGTTCCACAGTTTTGATGATGTCCTTCTTCGTAGACTATTATGACTCAATTATCCTATACAAGGATTGCATGAGTTAATACTCTACAGCCTAGACTTTGGTATTTAGTTTTGACACATCAAAATATCAGATTAAGGTGGGATTACAACATTAATACCTAAAAATTTCCCCCTTTTTGATGTTGTCAAAACCATACCTCTAAGTCTAACCATGTCGACGAGAAGATGCAGTTGGTTTGAGTTTTACAAATTTTGTCTATCTAATACAACTCAGAACCGTGCTTCTTCTACACTCGACCTACTCTAAATGATCTTCCCCCTCAATGGGATAATGGTTCTCGATTAAAATCAATCATTTGTAGAGTAATCCATAGAAGGAGGTTTGCTGATCACACTGGAAAACGTGAATTCAGCCAGTCAAGAATCAAGGTAAGAGACAATGAGCAGTTGTCTTCAAACCAACAGTTTTTTACTTTTCAATGGAAGTTATCGTTTGCAAATACATGAAAAGCACACCAAAAACTGTGGTAAAAGGAAAGACATCCAAAAATTAAACTCCCATGACTCAGGCTTACGTGTCTTCCTTGTCATGAGCTTACCTATCTTGATTCTTGTTCTTCTCCTTGTCTTGATTCGATGATTAGCGTCTTTTGGTTTCGAGGATGCTGCAATGGATACTGAGAGCAGTTCAGCTTGTGCCTTGATAGCTGCGGTTAGTTCTGAGAGATGTTTCCTGTCTTCCTCTCTTGAAAGCATTAGAGCATCCAGCCTCCTTATAACTTGATCATCCCACAACTTGTGCTCTTCTTCCTGTATCATGTATTCCTCTTTTCGCTTCTTCTCAATTTCAACCAACTGCAGCTTCATCGACTCCTCCTGTCTCTCTTCCCCATTTTTGGCAATATCAATCACAAGAGCTAGATGTTGATTCAGTCGTTGATCCATCTCTTGTCTCATAGCGTTATAGGGTAGAAGATTTGTGGTCAACAGAGAGAGAATTCGGAGACAGGACTCTGTCAGCCGTAGTCAATGCTCTAGATTCATCACAGGGTTGACTCCTAGATGTTGTTGAGGAAGACTCTTGTTGGAACATTGCTGCTTCAATATCCTTCGGAGTAGAGTTGGTTGCTAACAGCCTTATGTCTATCCTTGTCAACAATGGCGGCCTCTGCTACCTTTCAAGGTGTTTCAGCAGTTGTAGCTTCTTCTTCTTTCCTCTTTAGTTCAGCGGCTGCTGCTTCCTATCTTTTCAGCTCAACGGCAACTTCTGCTTCTTGCCGACGTCTTAGTTTAGCAGCCTCTGCTTCTTGTCGTCTGAGCTCTGCAGCCTCTGCCTCTCTTATCCTTTGAAATTCAGCAGTTGCTTTTTCCTCATCGATTTCAAGATGAGATAGACGGGTTCTGATCCTTTGTTCATTATTTTCTTGAATCCGTCGTTGAGTATCTAATTCTTTTTGTCGGTGATTGAATTCTTGGCGCTGGCTGTCCAGTTGTTCAAAATCTGCGTGATATTTGTTGATCTTTCTTCTAATGATGACTAAATTCGCTGCCACTTCTCTTTAGGTAATCACTTGATGAATATCAAGATGATCAATTCCCCCTGAATCCAAGATGGGTATGCTTTCACTTTCAGCCTCTTTGTTGAGATCTGTGAAGGGAATTTGGTCTTCCTTCTGCAGCACTTGATGATGTGATGTGGTTTGCTCAGAACTAGAAGATGAAGAGGCGTTCATCTCTGCATGGGATGTTGTTTCTGGATTGGGAACTGTTCCACCAAGATTGGAAGTCAGACCTGCTTCTTTGAATGTAGTATCGAATGACAGTTCTTAGGCAGTCTTCTTTTTCTTCTGGCGTGTAGGCTGTTTAACAGCTTGTTGGTGATCCTTCTGTGAGTCGTCATCTGAGCTGCTATCTACCTATTTTCGTTTTCATTGGTTTCGTTGTTGTGCAGGCTTTTGAGCGGGGGTGACTGTCGTCCTTAGCTTCTTGGTAGCATCAGCAGCACGGACCGTTGGAATGCTCTTGAGATCTTCAAATGTCTCTGCATCTAACTCCATTGCGTCCAAACTGTCATCTGCGTCACCCTTTTGAATTGAGCGATAAACTGGCACTTTTGGCAGAATAAAATCAGATGAAATGAGATTTTTTCAATCATCGTGTGATCCTAAGATGCGCTCAAGAAGGTAGCTGACTTTCAATCCTAACCCTACACGCGAAGAGAACTTCCCTATGATTAGGGTATCTTTGTTATTTTTCGCATTCTCCAATAACAGACTGAAAATGTACGTCGCCCAATCTCCTCCAGGACAGTCATCAAGAGCCGTCATGAGTGAATATTTGGGACCACTTAATTCAGACAAGGATCTAATTCCACAATGGATCATTCTCAGCGCGATCTCACTGAGTGTTTTGGAGAACAGATTCAGCTCGGATACTTTGGTGGCAGCTTTAAACTTCTTGGACAGCTCGGGCCTCTTCATTTTAGCCAGTGAGCCATTAACTCTTCTAAATTGTTGTGAAGGTAGCTAGCAATATGAATCCCCTCCTTGGGTAGATGTAGATATTGAGCGACAAGCTCAGGATCGACTTTGATTTCTTTGCCTTAAACTGTAGTGAGGAAGAACGTTTCATCTTTCTCGTCAAAAGTTGCATTTTTGTAGAATTCCATAACCCAATGTGGATTAAATCTTCTAGGACAAGCAGTTAGAAACTGTGGCAGATTCTCTTTGAGTAGTTTTCCAGCGATTTCTTTTGCAATTTCCTCGTCTGCGGTGATTGAGAGGAAATTCTTCCAATTCAGAATTTTCTCCATCTTGACTTGAGATAGGAGAAGTTGTCGATCAGCAGTGTTGGATTTGTCAACTATATCAAATAGTTCGTCCCGAGAGGTCTCCTCAGTGACGACAATCTTTTCTGGATTATTAGCGGTGCTGGCATCCATGGTTTGGTTCCTCCTTTTGGTATGAACTAAAGACGAAGGGTGGTTTATTTGAGAATTTCTGGGTTCTGGTTATGTAGGTTTGACTGATTGATAGGCAGGGAGTGGAGAAGACGACGGTAGTGGGTTTAAGGGATTTAGAGATTGATATTGGTAGGAAATGTAGGCTGAGATTTAAACTCCTTTTTGGTGATAAGCGCATGTGATTGATGCTGACATCAGCGTCTGTTCATATCATCTGGCGCATCGTGTAGCAGCGTAAGGAAGGATTGACGTGGCTCCGGTTAATGTGCCTTTGTGCTGCTCCGCATCAAATGCAACGTGCCGCCGAGGTCTTCGCTGTAATCGAAGATGAACCTTCCTTTTGGGCAGTTTTTCTCTCTTTAGGCATCGTTAAGAGAGTATGAGCTGATTTGACTATTTTCTTGTATACGAAAACTAAGCTGCTACTCATTGAGGAAGAGTCTCTTCATATGGCAGGATGATCTTGAAAATTTTCTTCTCACAGCATCCAATCATTCTTGTGTATTTTGATACAGCATTGTGATGACATCCGCAAGTTGCCGTTGATCTAATCCACTGTATGGTCTGGATGAAACTTGCTTACAACAGTTGTCAAATATTCAAGTCACGACTCTTCAGATTCTTGATCAGCGCACGATTTCTCCCATAAATATAACTTTACTTAGGTACTACCCGCATTGCGTCCCACTTCTTTGAGAAAATCTAACTCCTCATTTTCTCTATCATGTTTTCCGCTAAGTGCATCTCTATTGATCGCAATGCAATCTTCCACAAGATTGGTTTGCAGCTTGAGTATCTGAATGAGCCTCAGGTATATGATGATGTGATGAAGAGTTTGAGAGCCAATGGCCTGGAGAAGTTCGTCAGTCTGCGCCCACACAAATTTCAGAAGGATGTCTTGAGATCTTTTGTCTACTCTAGCCACCTCTCGGGAGAGAATGAGATCTATGGTGTCGTAGATGGACAACTGGTTTGCTGGTCTCATGATTCCTTTGCAGAGGACTTTGGGCTTCCTCAAGGTCGCATACAGTTTCAGAATTGCTTTCAAGGCGTGACAGCGCCTAAGTGGTCCGCTTGGAACAAATGGATAGAGGATGATGCTGATGTTGTCTTTCACCAAACCGCCTCGGCATACTGGTTGAAACATCGGTATAGAGTGGTTTACAACATCATCAATCACATGATTGTTGGCAACCCTTTGCTAGATCTGGATCTTTCTCCTGCTGTCTGGACGGGAATGATGGCTTTTGAGGATGAGGAGGAAGTCGACTGGGCAGCTTTCGTCTTTAGACAGGTGCGAGAGTCATTGGAACTTTACCCAGATGTTCCAATTCCTTATGGGATGCAGCTGAGCTGGCTCCTGGAGCAAAAGTTTCCATCCCTTGCGCAGGGCCCAACTAACCTCAGGGATTCTGACTTCCATCCCCCGAGACCTCATCCTTTTCAATAAATAGAATAGTCACTTCTTTTATTTTGTAAATCGTAGACCTTTTGTAATGCTCCTCGAGTTTGTGAAATGAGAAAGCTTTATCCTTTTCAATTTTGAGATTCAGAATATGACAAAGTAGTTTCCATAATTGTGTTCTGTACGCACTTGAATGACTCTTACTTTCGAGTTTTCAGAATCTGAACTTCCTTCTTTAGTGATAAAGTATGTAGCCTTGACACTGCAATCGGACATATAGAGACTAATTTCATGCTTAGTCTACTTTGTAACTTTCTGTAGACTTTGTCTTCATGTCTATTCTGGAATGATGACATGTAGAGCCTTTAATTCTAATCACTTATCGGTGAGCAGAAATCTTCAATAAATTCTCTCCTCATGGAATAAGATTCATCACTTCATATATGTTCACGTTTCTCTGATTTCCCTTGAGAAGGATCCACCGCCTGAGATGGTGCAAGACATTTCGAGCATCTCTGTACACCGTAATAAGATCCTAGACATCGGTGGATTCTGGCGACAGAACTGGGGTACACCCGCCATATTCAAGGATGTGTTTGAGAAGTTGAAAACAGACCATCTTCAGTCCTTTGTAGGTAAAGATCCTTGTTCCTTTCATAGAAACTTGTTGAAGGTGCTCGCCTACAGTTCCACGATAACAGAAAATGAGATTTACTTCAATCTCAATGATGTGGGGTTCTTTTTTACTGTTGATTCCCTTGCTGCTGAATTTGGACTTAAGCAGGGCGGCATCCCTGTTCACGACTATCTTCAGGATATCGTGGGTTCTGAGTGGTCAGCATGGCAACGGTGGAGAGTAGCAGAGGTTAAATTCCACCCTTCTGTATCCAGTAATTTTCTCAAGTCGCATTATAAGGTGACTTTTGACATTATCAACCAAATGGTAGTCTGTCACCCTACTGAGACTACTCATTTCTCACCGTTGGTGTGGAAAGCTATGATGGCATTTGAAGATCAGGCTGACGTAGATTGGGCTGCATTCATCTTCAATCGCCTGATAACAGCCTTTCAAAGGCTTCCTGAGATACCCATTCCATATGGTATGCAACTGGGTTGGCTCATCAAGAAGCTTTTTCCAGATCTTGAGGAAGATGGGACAAGGCTAATTTCCACTGACTTCTATCCTTCGAAGTGTGCTTCCTATTACTTTTCATAGATGCAGACTTCATGTAACATGCATAGACTGTTTATCGATGATTTGTAGTCATGTATCCATCTTCAATGAATGAAAGAATTTCTTGTTTTCTTTCTCAGTGATCCCAACAAACTGCAATCACTTAAGAATCTGTAATTGACTTAATCATCGTGATAATTAAGTACTCTTACAAGTTGTTGCACTGATCACTTATTGTCTCCTTCTCTTGAGACTTCATCAAACTCTAAAAGACCTAGTTTGATGCATAGTTCTTTGAAGCGAGCCTCAGGTAGCGGTTTGGTGAATATATTCGCTAACTGGTCTTCAGTCCTAATGTATTCCACCGAGACATCTTCTTTCTCCACGTGATCTCAGATGAAATGGTGATGAATATCAATGTGCTTCGTCCTGGAGTGTAGAACTGGAATCTTCAAAATAGAAACTGCACTGTTGCTATCACAGTAGATAAAAACGCACCACCCTGTATCTATTCCGTAATCCATAAGTTGTTGCTTTATCCACAGCACTTGGGCACAACAGCTGGCTGCTGCTACGTATTCTGCCTCTGTGGTTGAAGTAGCCACCGAATGTTGTTTCTTGCTGAACCAACTAATTAGTTTATGTCCTAAAAACTGACAGGTTCAACTTGTGCTCTTTCTGTTGATTCTGCAGCCTCCAAAATCTGAATCAGAGAATCCATTCAATGTGATTCCATCAGTTTTGGGATACCAGATACCCAAAGACTCTGTACTCTTGAGGTATCTGGCAACTCTCTTTGCCGCTTCCATGTGAGATTTCTTTGGATTCGCCTGGAACCTTGCACATACTCCCACGACATAAGATATGTCTCGTTGGCTGGCAGTTAGATATAGTAAGGATCCAATAATTCCTCTATAAGCTGTCGGATTGATAGGTTCTCCTTCTTCATCGAGAGTGATCTGAGAACTGGTGCTCATAGGGATCCTTACTGATTTTGTCTTTTCTGGACAAAACTTGTTGATCAGGTCTTGAGTATATTTCTTCTAACTTATGAATATCCTTTCATCAGACTGATCAACTTGCAAACCAAGAAAGTATGTCATCTTGCCCATCAAGTTCATCTGAAACTTATTTTGCATAAGCTGGGCAAACTTCTCACATAGCTCGGTATTCTTGCTTCCCAAAATAATGTCGTCTACATAGATCTGAACAAGTAGAATATCCTCTCCATCCTTTATTTTGAAAAGTGTTCGATCTATAGCACCTTTCTCAAATCCACTTTTGAGCAGAAACGGTGAGAGAGTTTCATACCATGCTCGAGGTGTTTGCTTTAATCCATATAAAGCCTTTCTTAGCTTGTAGACTTGATTTCCTTGCTCGAAACTTGGGGGTTGTTCTACGTAGACCTCCTCCTTTAATTCTCCATTGAGAAAGGAACTCTTCACATCCATCTGAAGAACTGTGAAGTTGTAATAGGTTGCGTATGCTAGGAATAGTCGAATTGCATCCAATCTGGCTACTGGGGCAAATGTCTCGTCGAAGTCTATCCCTTCACATTGTGCATAGCCTTTTACAACCAATCTTGCCTTATTTCGATCAATGGAACCGGTCTCATCTCTTTTATTCTTAAAGACCCACTTGGTACCAATCACAGACTGATGTGTGGGTCGATCCACAAGATACCACACATTGTTGCGAGCGAACTCATTTAATTCCTCTTGCATCGCATTTATCCAGTCTGTAGATTGAAGAGCTTCTTTGATCTTCACTGGTTCGGTCAGAGATAAGAAGCAAGACATTAATGTTGTCCTCTGTCTGGTTCGAACAGGATTTTCATTATCATCAAGGATGGCTTCCTTGGGATGATCTCTTAACCAGCTTGGCTTCTTTACTGGTACGTCTTCAGTATGAGCGACTAGATCTTTAGAAACTTTAGGATGTTCCTCTTGAGATGGTTCAACATTGGATTCTGGATTAGTTTCCTCATTTTCTTCAAAGGTTACCACATCTCCTCATTCTGAACCTGCTTCCTGGTCTGCTTCTGAAATTTGAACTGGATGTGGCTCCTCGGTGCTTGATTCCTTGATGTCTTCAAGGTTGACTTCTTTGGGATAAGTTTGCTCTCCTTTCAGAACGACATTCTGTACTTCAGGGGGCTTCATTTCACCTGATTCTTCTATTTATGTGTTCCTTAATGCCTCATCGATGGCATTTGCATCATCAGCCCTCTCGACTGCTTGCAGTTCAGTCGAGGTCACCAGAGTGTAAGAGATATCACTCATAGATCTAGTCCGAGGAATTTTCTGACTATGATCAAGATCACTTTTAGATTCCTCATTGACATCATTGATCTCGTGATTTCCAAGACTTAGTACTTGGAGTGTCCTGCGCACAAGAGTAGTTTCATCAAAAAACAACATCAAATGTTATTTCCACAAGCTGGGTTGTCTTGTTGAATACCCTATATCCCTTATATGAAGGATGTCCATATCCAAGGAACACACCTTCATCAGCCTTAGGGCTGAAGGTATTCAACTTAAACTTCGCATTATTGTGAATGTAACATGGAGAGCCAAAAGCACGATGATGAGCTATAGAGGGCTTACGACCATTGTAGATCTCAAAGGGAGTCTTGTGATGCCGCGTGTTGAATGCACTTCTATTTTGTGTATAGCAGGCTGTCATCAAGGCTTCTCCCCAGAATCCCTTTCCAATGTCGGTTTCGGTCATCATGGTTCTTACTGCTTCTTTGAGTGTTCTGTTCCTTCGCTCCGCAAGTCCATTCTGTTGAGGAGTTCTTGGTGTAGACTTCTCATGACCAATCCCTATCTCCGCACAAAAGTCCATTAGAGGTCCATTGCAGAATTCAGTTTCGTTGTCCGATCTAATCCTCTTTACTTTTAATCCTTTTTCATTCTGGATACGATTGATCAGTTCAGGTAGATGGATTTTGACCTCATCCTTGGATATGAGCAACACCACCCATGTATATCTTGAGTAGTCATCAACTACCACTAATGTATATCTCCGTTTTCCAATTGTGGGTGGAGTGACTGGTCCAAACAAATCCATATGAAGCAGCTCTAGAATCTTCTTTGTGCTTGCAGTAACTGGTCTAATCTTGAAGGAGGCTTTTGTCTGTTTCCCAAACTGACATGCTTTGCATACTCATTCCTTCTGAAAATTTTTCTCTGGCAGTCCTTCAACTAATTTATGCTTCGCCAGATGTCGGATTGAATTGAAGTTCAAATGACTGAGTCTCTTGTGCCACAACCAGTTTAGACCTTCTGAGGAATTGATTGGTATGAGGCATGTTCCTTTTAATCCACTGGACCAATCTACATTATACAGACCTCCTCTTCTGATTCTTCTGATTATTATCCACCGTGTCTCTTCGTCTATTATCTGACATTCTGATTTTTCAAATCTGACAATGTAGCCACTTTCACTCAGTTGACTTATACTGAGGAGGTTGTGTTTCAGATTAGTGACCAAGGATACGTTCTAAATGATTATTCTATTGTGTTCCAAGTATCCTTTTCCAATCACTTGACCCGTGGACTTATTTCCGAATCTGAGTAATGCTCCTTCACATCTTTCCAGGTCCTTAATCAAACTTCTATCTCCAGTCATGTGAGCCGAACAGTCATTGTCTAATATCCAGGTATTTGACTTCTTTAGCGGACTCTTACCCTACAACACAGAAGAGATTATTTAGGTCCCCGTATCCTTTCGGGTCCTACAAGGTTAGTTGTGTGAATCCAACCTTTTGGTATCCACACTTGTTTTACTCTCACAGTGTGTGTAGCTAAATCACCCCTCTAATTATGAATAATCTTTCTTTTAAATAGATGTGTGTTGTGTGAATGCATGTTGTCTAAAGGTGTGATCTGTGAGCTCTTCCTGAGATGATTGTTTTGAAAAGAGTTTTGAAACACCTTTTTCGAGTGTGTAGCCATCACAGTCTTTTGAGTGTAAAATTGTCTAGACTCCGGCTTTGAATAGATGTTCCCCCTATTCGGATGGTAAGTATGATGAACAGTAGTTCTATCATAATTTCTCGGATTAGTTTCCGATTGTCGAACTGACTTCCCTGCAACATATGTACGTTGCTCAGTCATTTTTGTTGGTAAAATTGGATTCCTTGCATTTGGAACATTTTGCTTATCCAATTTTTAGGATGGATCAGTTTTCCTCTCGACAGTTTGCTTACCCAGTTTTTCAACTGTATTAGCATTCTGCTGAGTTGCCAGTTCAGTTGTTGACCAGGGTTTGATCTTAACATTCTGGTTAACTGGCCTCTTGGAATTTCCTTTCCTTTTTCCAAGACAGTACTTGAACTGAGTCTTGCTTTGACAAAGCCTAGATGAGCATCCTCAGTTCCTAAGGTGGAATTATGATTGTTCAAGACTTTCTCTTTATGACATTCCCTAAATCCAAGTCCAAATTTATCGGATGGGGATCTCTGAACACTTAGAATTTTACTCAGAGTTTTCGAACTTCTTTTAAAAGAACAGTTACATTTAGCATGTTCGAGTTTCTTTAAAGAGTCATTCTTCTGTCACAATCTGGAAATCCTTAAACAATTTAACATGTTCTACTCTTATATAATCTAATTCCTCACTAAGTGACCTAGTTCTTTCTAATTCGTTGGTCAAAACTAGAATTTCTGATTTTAATGAGGCATTTTCACTAATTAGTGTGTCCTTAATTTCATGAAATTTTCGAATTTCTTTAATAATTTTCTCAAGTGAGATATCCTCTATACTTGAGTGACATGCTTCAAAATTTGTATCAAAACAAAAGGATACACTAGGTGAGGGAAGATTAGTTGTTGCCAGGATTTTGCGATTTGAGACGCTTTCCTATTCGTCGGTAACATCTCCATCTATGGTTGCCATGAAAGCAAGAAATGCTTCCTCATCCTTCTCATCTTCAGACGTGTAGTATCCATCATCATGGTCTGGTACGTCTGGTATTTTAGTTCTGGTGAGCATTGTTTGGGTGACAACTTTGGATGCTCTCCTCTCGAACAGCTTCTTCAATCTATCTCTCTCCTCCTGAGAGACTTGAGGGCATTCATACTTCAAGTGATCGGGAGAGTTGCACTCGTAGCATGTGCGCGGTTCTCTCTTGATGAATCTTAGCTCACTGGACTGAGCTTCCTTCTCTTTGCCTTTTGCTTTTTCGAGGAGTGCAGTCAGGTTCCTTAGCTGTTCCTCCAGTTTGGCAAATGACAGTTCGGTTTCTATCTTCTGAGCTGTGTTTGAGGCATCCTTTGCTGGTGACTGATAGGCAGTTTTCTTAAAGTAAACTGGCCTTTTTGTGCGCCAAAGAAGGCTGCATCACCTTCCGCTGTTGAGTTTGAAGTTCGAGTAGCTTCATTTTTGTTCACCATCTAGATGTCCCATTCATAGGCTTGAAGTTCGGCGAACAGTTCTTTGGTGGTCATTTTGGAGAGATCCATGGTCTTCAAACTGGTGGTTTTAACAAACCAATCCTCCTTTGGCAGTCTCGACAAGATTTTGGCATTCATATATGCCACTTTCTCTTCTCTTCCAAGACTTTTCATCTGGCTGACGATGGTGTTGAACCTTTCTTCCATCGATTTGATTGATTCACCAGGTAGCATCTGAAAAGATTCGTATTTTTCCACGATGACCTGCTTCTTGTTGCGCTTCATCGCCTTTGTCTCATTTGTGAGATCGTTGATCCAATTCCAAAGTTCCTTTGTCGTGTTATGCTCCACGGCTGCATCTATGAGAGAATCTGGAAGGGATTGTATAATCATTTCCTGTGCGATGTGATCAATCTGATATCGTTTCATGTCCTCATGCATCCAGTCCTCCATAGGTTTATCTATCATTTCAATACCGCCTTGAGCATCTCCTGCGGCAAGTACTACTTTTGACATCAGGATATTTATAGGTCCCTTCGTTAGAACCTCATCCATCTCTGGATGTTGAGCTCTCAACTGAATGAGACATCTCTTCTTCCAAACTTCAAACTTCTCTGGATTGTACTTGGGAAGACTTTAGTAGTTCATCATTATTATCTGCTCGCTAATCACACTTAAACAAACAGTTAGAGTGTAAGGAAGTATGGATCCGGTCTTAAGCGACTCAAAAAAAGGACAGTCTGGAAAGACCGACCTGCACTGATACCACTTGTTGGTCCCAGATCAGAGAGCGTATAACGTGCAGCGGAAGTATAAAATATTCAAACTTGCACCCTAACTTAGACAGTTCAGCTAGTTATTAACACAGTTTTTACTTGACAGTTAATTAATACTGTTTACATTAGCCAGTAGTTCGATTTAACAATTTTGCAGTTATGTGCAGTTAACAGTTTATGTACTTCAACAGTTAAGATATAAGTGTTGAAGGTTCCTAGTTATGCTAGAAAAACTGTAAAGAGCGTAAGTAAAAAAAATTGTAAATGACACAGGATATTTATAGTGGTTCGGAGCTTTAAGTCCTATGTCCATTCTTCGGATATCAGATCCGATAATTCACTAATTAATGAGAGTACACTCCTCACGATCTATAGCTAGTTGTTGTAGAAACCTCCATCTGCAGCACAAAGGATCACTCGTCCAGGCAGCTGTACTTCACTCCTTCTTCAATCCGTTGAAGGCTTTGCGTCTTCTATGTGGACCGGCTCAAAGCTGGACTGAGGACAAACCTCCATTTTCCCTCTTCGGTAGGTTGGATGGTTGAGTTCTTTCCAGAACTTAAGCAGTTCGGCAGTTGCCCGTGATAACCTACTCTCCCTTTGCAAGAGCAGGTTGCTATGTTCTTATTCGAAGAATAAGAACACCAAACAGGTAGATTAAGTCAGCTGACTTAATCCTCATGTTCCCAGGGTAACACAGTAAATCTCCGAAGATTCTATAAGCACTGAATGCTTCGTGTTCAATAAATGAACCACAATATAAATGTCTTCCCTCTAAAGGGTGTTTAATGCCTTGAGCTTTAACTTCTGTGGAGAGGCTTGTCTATCGGAGATATGAATGTGCGAGATAGTTAGGCGGTTTAGCACTAGAATTTGGCAAAGGTTTTATTGTCTCTATTGTTTCTGTTATTTATAGGTGAAGACCCAAAAAATAGCCGGTAGAGACATGGAGAAGAATGTCCAATCATCGTCCATTCTTCTCTGTGCAAAGTCGCTTTCTCCTCTGATATCTCTGCTGCGTCGACCTACTTTTCAGAGCAGCTTGTACTTGATGTGTCAGACATTCAAACAACGTTGTACACCAGTCGCAACTGAGTAGTTTTTGTCTTTTCTTGTTGACTTCCTCAACGGTCTTCTGCGACTGCTTGACACAAGCCTCGAACTCATTCTTGGACGTGAGAACTGTCTTATCTTGAAAAACTGCAAGCGCCTCTCACTCAGTTTTCTTCGAGTGTTCAGACTTGGCATGGAGGAAAACTGTCTGCGTAGTTTTTGTGACATTGATCTGCTCTGCATGTCTTCGCCTTGCATGCTCGACAGCTATTTCGTCAGAATGATGTCTTCTTCAAAATTGTTCCACAGTTTTGATGATGTCCTTCTTCCTAGACTATTACAGCTCGATTATCCTATACAAGGATTACATGAGTTAATACTCTAGAGCCTAGACTTTGGTATTTAGTTTTGACACATCAAAACATCAGATTAAGGTGGGATTACAACAGTAATACCTAACAATGTGCAATGGAAATTTTCAGACCAAACTTGCACTCACAAACTGGTGGTTCTCGACCAGTTTGTGTTTCGGAAACTAGTTGTTAGCGAGTAGGAATTTAATGGTTCAGTTCGGATATAGTACAACACTAGAATATCTTGAGTTTCAACAACCTTGCAGAAATGTAAAAATAGTAAAAAGCAAGGATTATAGATGTAGAGACAACACGTCCTACATCCTCTCTTCAGACCGTGGTCTGAAAATTCACTAAGCCCCCGTACAAAATGGTCTCACTATCTATCTCTAGCTAGTAGATGCCGGTGTCTACCAGTTAGCTAGCTCACATGTCCAGACCTCTGGTTCCTTCGCCTTCGCAGATTTGGAGTGTGGGCACACAAAGCAGCCTCCTTCTCACGATGTTGAGATTTTTATAGTTCCTCCCGAACTGTGGAAAGATTGGTAGCTATGTTCTTTCTTGGAGAGAAAGAACACCAAAGATATAACACGAGCTTAGAAGCTACGAGTCTCATGCTCAAGAGATGACACACGATAGACTAGTTAGCCTTGATGATAGAAAAACTTTGAGTTTTCACTTGTACAGAGTGTCGTTGCTTTTCTAGCTTCTATATCTTATCACTGTGAGTACTTCGTCCCTTTGTAGGCAAAGTGGAAGCATTTCGAATTTGTATCCGTTTAGAGATACTTGAGCACTGTCCAATCTGATCTGTCTCTTTTCTGATGGGAGTAGGGCGCTTTTCTTGAGGTTCTGCAAATGCTACATCTTTTTTTGACACAAGATGTTGATACTCTGCTTTTTTGTCAGAACGGCTCTTCCAGTGTGAGGAATCTAAATAGGTTAGTGTTTTGTGAGTCTTTAATGAATCTCTATTCTTAAATACTGATCTTTGCGATTCCTCTGATTTGTTCTCTTTGTCTCTACGTGTGGTTCGAAACTAAACTTGTGAACTGGAGATGGTCCAGGCTGGTGTCTTCAATCAGTTTCTCTTAATCATAAGTTTCAAACTGGAAGTTGATCTCTTCTTCTTCACACTATCCAAAGTGGAGTTTTGTATTTCCACCCGGTTTGTTTTGATCGGCTTTGTCAGTTCTATTACAAGTCGATGCAAATCCTAACAGGACTTTAAATATTTATGCGAACAAAGCTAATCTGGAGACACTTCTAACTTGGTGGTTTCTATACATTCAAAACAATAATTAGGTAGGAATACTTTCTAACGGAGGGAGAAAAGTGGGGTTTATCTAGAGGCATTTTTTCAAGAAGAAGAGATTGTGGAATAAGACCAAATAATCGATGTCCTCTTCTACTTATATGCAACAGGCCCTAAATGTTCTCATCTCAATCTACAGTTGAAAGATGAAGGATTTTGAATGAACGGTTAGATGTCTTTGCACTATTATTACACCTTCGGTAACGTGCAAGTTAATTCAATAGACAAGAAGTCGTCTTAGAAAGAGTTCAGATATGTATGTCTAGAGGTTGCATAAAGTATATTGCAAAAAAGTTGTGACAGACCTAGATAGGAGAACTGAGACCTACTCAATCTTTCAGTTTTTCTTCGGTATATCTAACTTTAATTGCCTTCAACAATTGGCCCTATAGTTACTTAGAACTTGGACACTGTCATAATCCCATTCAGAATGATCTATTAATAAGACCCTATAGTTACCAGCTGACTATTAATAAGGTTTAGGGCATCCCATTTCGAATGATCTACCCTAAAGCTTAAAGTCGTCTCTACCAGCATGTCGACCAATCAATAACATTGGAACACTAATAGCTTGAACATAGCATGCTTTTCATAACTTCATATATAAGAAGATAAGATATAATATGACCTCCAGTAATTAGATTACCATTCTAGAGGAATGAAGTGCCAATACTTTTTCCTAGAATGAATTCCCATAACATTCCTTCGATAAAATATCTTGGGTAGGTTATCGTTGCGAATCTGGAAATAAATGCCAAGATATTTAGCATCTTTCGCACTTCAAATCCTTAAACATCAAGTTTTGACATGTTGATGTGGCATACTCTGGTATATTTTGCCACTGCTCTTGATAAGGTTGCATTAAAGATGCGTACCGCTTGAGGCTTCTGCCCCATCCAACTTCCCGCCTCTTGAGCTACACACTTGCTGATTGACCGTCAACAAAGGATGATTGAGCATTTAACAAGTTTGCACCCTGGTAAAATTATAGGACATCTGCAAGCTGGTTACTTTAGAGCTCACTAGCTTGAAATCATAAGCAAATAACTCCATCGGAAAAAAAAATCCACATGTGAGAGCTCGGACTCAAATGTATCCCGCAACTATCCACAAATTATGGACTTGATCTCCTTCTTGATGAAATACTTATACTTGTTCTAGTAAAATAAGGATTATATTCTAGATCCCCGATCATTAACGGATCCTACAAGATAAGTATGTCAGATCAACCCTTTCGGGATCCAGACCCGAATTATCTTCAATGTAGGAAGCTTCTCAGAGCTCTTCCCTACAACCTTCCTCTTCCTCCTAAAAGAATGCATGGAACTTTGATGGGAGAATTGGGGTTGTGCACAACTGTGTGTAGTTCGCTTGGAAGTAGGCTTCGTTGTTGGACCTTGGAACACTGGTTCCAGATACGTGTGTAAATCATGTGGCTTCCTAGGAACGAGTCATCTGCCACCTTGGTTAGCCTTCTTAACCCTTGAAAAAGAAATGTGATTGGGCTCGGCCTCAAGTAGTTGTTTTCCCTACTTAGGTGAATCTTTTTCTCATTTTGATGATGAGAAAATTATCTCTAGTTAGGAAGGTAACCAAGAGGTGTATTTAGCTTCCTAGCATGCCTTATTGGTGCGACCTTTGTTTGCTGCTTTGCTAAATTGGTTGTGTTAGCTGGTATCTTGTTAGTAGGAACATGCTGATCAACCAATTTACTGGGTCTTGTTGGTTGTCCAGCTTAGGGTTGTTGGTGTACCAACATTTAGTATTACCAACAAATGCTGGTGCATTTGCTGTAATTCCCCATTTACCCTTCAGTCTTTGTTGATCACATGAAATTGCATTAACATAATCAATTTTATTTTTGCCAATGAAAGTGCTTGATGAAGATGCATGATTGCTCAAAATAGATTAATTAAAATCTAGACCCAATTTATCTGAAGGATTCCTCAGGGTAAACAGCACTTCATCTAAAACTCTTGAGCTTTTTGAGAAAGAGCATTTGCATAGTTCAGACTCCAAATTTTTTCTCTACAAGGTATCACCCTCATCTTTTAAAATATTGAGATTTTGAATGAGTCCAGAGTGTTCTTATTTTGAGTTTTGTCAGTTCCTCGCTGATAGGTATCAATTTTTTAATCTCATCAGTGAAATTCGAAACCTAAATTTTTAGCGAGGTGTTTTCACCTGCTAAGAAATTTTTCAACTCATAAGATTTAAAAAATTATTCTCGCCTTCTCCAGTATTTTGGAGGGTATCCTCATTTGCTCTACAAGTTCCGTGATGGAACTCTCTCTTATTTCAAGGTGGATGTGGAAGGGGCTTCTGTCATTGGTGGCCCCACTAGTTATCTTTGTATGGAAGAGCTTCTTGGGCCTCATCTGACTTTGGAAGTCCCTCTTCACGAAGTAGGCAGCATCTTCAATATGCCTACTGGGCGAATTGATGGATACCCTGACAACTTCGTTATTGTACGCATGCGCTTGTACCTGGGTGAACAGCTCCTTGGTAGACATCTTGGAGAGATCCTTCTCCTTTGAAGAGGTCGTCATTACAAACCAGTCGCCCTTTGGCATCTTAGACATGATCTTAACATTTAGATCCGCTGCAGAGTATACCCTATTCAAGGTCTTCAACTCGCTGACAATGGAGTTCGTCAGAATTCAATGTAGAGTTTGTCAAAATTCATTCTGGTAACCTTCTCAAATGGTTTGCAGCCTCTATTTATAGGTGCTCCTTGAAAGGTTTAAATTCGTAGCCATTTGGAGCCGTTGTGAGATAGAGAAAACCCGTCCCATCAAGATCTCTTTTGTCTGACTCATAGTGTCCTTTCTATCATAGTAGGTGGACTTTTTGTGCTTTGGTCAGAACGACTATTAGCTAATCCGATGAATATTTTCGTGTGGATTCTTTGGACGAACAAGCTTTAAGGAACACAGACTTTAAGATCTTCTTTTTTAAAGTCTGGTCTTTTAAGGTCTTCGCTTGTCTTGGCTTGCGTGTGCTATTTTGTTGGTTGGGAAGTGCCTAACTGGTGACACTAGCTGGTAATCTCTTTGCTGGTGAATTACCAGCTAGTGATGATGTGTCAGCTAGTTTCCTCCAAAGACACTTCGGTGGTAAAGGCAATTAGCCAGTAATCTCCAAACAAGCTTCTTTGATGGTGTAAACTTCACCAACACATCTCCTAAAGCTTGTGATCTACTTCTATTATAACTCAATAATTCCTACGCAGGACATCACTAATTTGAGTTAATCTAGCTAGAGTCACACTAATCTAGTGGTATCTTTGATTCATTAAAACATCATATAAGGAATTCAAAACAAAAATGCCTAACATTCACTTTGGAAGAGATCATCTGAATTTTCATAAGACAAGATAGCCTGTTCCAAGTTCTGGGCTCTCTCATACAACTCAGCAATTTCCTGAAAATTATGATATTGATAATGAGGTAAAAAAAAAGAGGAGCACACGCATTTGACCATCAAGTACCAATCTAATAATTTATCTAAAAATTTTAGTAAAGTTGAAACAATCTTAATCACATAATTTATCTAAAAATTTGAGTAAAGTTGAAACAATCTTAATCACATAATTTATATTTAATCTGCAAGATCCTAGGGAGCTGAGCTCGTCCTACACAGTTGGAATTTTGGCTCCGGAGGACGTATGCTCAGTAATAATTTCTCCACTTTCGGCTAATGCAATTAAAATAGTGAATGATTCGTTTGATGCACAAATTTATTTACTAACACTGCTTATAAAAGATTAAATTAGGAACAATCAACATTGTTCCACTTCTATTTTAAGTAATTTCAATAATCGATACCAAAATTTACATTAATTAATAACACTACAAATGCAGATCATTAAACCAACCCAAAAAATGATCGTAAAACAATAAAAGCCACCTTTAAACTCTGACAATCATAAATGTGGAACAAGCAGCAGTGACTACACAAACTTTCTTCGGAAACAAAAATATAACACGGTTGTCTAGGAAGATTATGATCATGGATTCAGGCAAGATCCAGTCTAACAATTGCAAAAAAACAAGGAGACAAACGCAAGAAGAAAAAGAAGGCATCTACCAAATAAGTTAACCCAGCATAACAAATTTAAATTCAAAATTTTGAGATTATATCTTTTATGTCTATCTGAACTGAATCAAGAAATAAATTCAGCACTCCATCTAAACCAAAGTAAAAAATTGTAAAAAACGATTTCTACTACGATAAAGCGAAGGGAAGAAAGTTGTCATATTATTGTTGTAGGAACTGAGTCTACAATAGGCAATGTGAATCATCATTTATTTCATAAACCCCAAGATTCATTTTATGGAATATCAAAATAAATACAATGACAAATAGTAAATGCTCTATGCATGCTCCTATTTAATTTAATACATTGATACAAAGAATACCTCAACTACAACGGATTGAATAACGACGGTAGATGGTTGATTGATATTCTTACAGATTTGATCTTCTGATTTGTTCCCTTGCTCGATCCGGAAATATGGTGACGATACGCTAGCGGATTGAAACTGCATTGGAAGAACTCGATTTCTCTTTTTACTTCCTACTGCAGCCACCGTTCTTCTCTAGCTAGTCTCTTTAGGGTTTTAGTTTTGTGAAAACTATAATCTCAAAACTTATGTGAATTGAGAAAGCTTATCTATTTATAGATCTAGAGAACATGCTATAAGGGTTTAATAAACCCTAATGGGTTCAGAACATTTATTGGGCCAAAACAGAGATCAAATGGAAATAGTAAAGTGAGCCCCCTATTAATCAATTTCATATTCAACCTAGAACAAAATTAATTAATAAACATTAATTCATGCCACCAGAGAATTAATGTGACCTACCCCTTTATTACCACCTTATTAAGAATGGGTTGCATTCACTTGATTAATTCTCATATTTAAGGTTTCAGACATTCATTAATTAATTAAACATATAATAATTAGCTGCAATTAATTAATATCTTCCTAGAATTCCACCGTGCCGAAAGTATTAATCTTAAGCATAATAAAAAAAAAGTAAAATTGTGTTTTATTCCAATTTAACGTAACAAGCAACTTTGAATTTTAACCCATTTTTTCTGTTTGAAAATTATATCCCATTGTTGACAAATTAGGGAAATTTACCAATTCATTTTATATTAAGAATGTTAACCTAATATTATATTTTTTATTGCAGCTCACATCCGTGTCTGTTCTACATCCTTCTGCGGAAGAGGAAAGAAGTGCATATTAAGTGTCGACTCAGTTGCAGAACCCTATTGGTGTTACCTTCCGAATTGCTCATTTTTCATCAAACCATTTTTCAACGATACCTCTGGAGGTGTTAATAATAGAGCATACAGGCAAACGTCGGCATCCAGTTAGCGAGCATTGAAAACCACAATTGTATTTGACGTCAAGAAACTACATTGACGTACGGGACATTGTGACCTAGCCCATCGATCTGGTACTACCTCCAATAGTTTCTGAAAGGTTGTAGGTTTCTTTTGATTAATTCTCTTTATCGCTTGTTGTATGTTGCCGACCGGTAAGCGTAAGCAGCACATTGATAGAGCGCAGCAATGTCAGGACCGAACCCTGTCATTTTATTGAGAAGATAGTAAAAACATAAGCCGTGTGGCACACCAGGATAAACTTCACTCATTGCATTGGAGATTCTAATGTGTTGGTCGGACACAATCAATAATTGATCTGTGCGTCCAAAAAAACTCCGTAATCGAGACATGAACTATTTCTAACACTCGTCATTCTCGATGTTGTCAACACCAATAAAAGGTGGAAAGACATGTTCGTTACCATCTTTTGTGACAGCAACAAATAATCCGCCTTTGTTTCTACCCTTCAAATAAGTGGTGTCAACAACAATCACCAGTCTTAATAATCCGTTCTCAAATGCAATCCGCAAAACACCAAGAGCAACAAATAAATGAAAAAATCTTCCATTGGGTGCAATCACCAAATCTGGTAACGTGTCCGGATTGCATTGTCTTAACACCTCAAGATATTTTGGAAGCATAAAAAAAGAATCTTCTATACTACCGTATTGTAGGAACTGAGTCTACAATAGGCGACGTGAATCGTCATTTATTTTTAACCCCGAATTCATTTTATGGATATCAAAATAAACACATTCAAAGGTACAAGAAACTGAAGAGAGAGAGCAACTCAGTTTCAATACAAGAAATCACATACGTAAGAGAGCACATAAATAATGTGGAGCTGAACAGCCGTAAAAAGCCTTGAAATCTCAATGATAAGGAGCAACGGTTGAGACAGTTGCGACTGGAGTTTAACGTTGTCGAGTCTGACCCGTTAAGTACAAATTGTCTCAGAGAAAGGACAGTCGTACACAAAAAAGGTGGAGGAGCTGTCTGCTTTTCAGAAAGGTTATGGCCGCTGATTGGACGATGACTACCTTGTCTCTACCGGCTACTTTTCAAATACCTGCCTATATTAGCAGAAGAAATAGAAAAACAACAATCCGAACATAATAATTCTTATTGTTACTCTACCGAAATTAAAGCTCGAAGCATTCAAAGCTCTCATTCTACGACATTAACTCTGTGGTTCATTTATTGAACACAAGGCTTAACTGCTCAAGGAATCTCCATAGATTCACCGTGTGACCCACCTGGCACACGAGGTTTAAGTTATCTTACTAAATCTTTAACCTTGGTGTTCTTACTTTTCAAGTAGTAACACAGCAGCCTATCTCACTGTCAGAGAATAGGTTATTACCGGCGTTCGCCAAACTGTTATGTTCTGGAAAGAACTAAACCATCCACCCACCGGAGAAGGAGAAGGGAGGTGTGTCCTCAATCCATTTTCGACGACTCTCAGTTCACAGAGAAGATGCAGAGCCGTCGACGGACTGAAGAAGGAGTGAAGAGCATCGGCCTGGGCTTGTAATCCAGTCTACTGCGAACGGTGGCTTTCGTGTGTCCTCAATCCATTTCCGACGACTGTCAGTTGATATGTGCGTAAAATGACCTATTTTCCGATGTGTGCGCGTGCATGTTTGTGTCCATTTTACTCTCATATCATATGCATTCTGCTTGTTTTTGTTGTGTTTTCGTGTTTTTGGTGTTTTGTATGGTGTAGGATAGGTTTTGGGCATAAAACAACACTTTTGGATGAGTTTTGGATGAAAATTGCCCGAGCTAGGAGTCAAAAGGAAGCAGGATCGACCGAGCGGTGCAGAAACGGTGCAGGGGGCATTTCAGAAACTTGGCTCGGCCGAGCCAAGCCCTTCAGAGAGGTGGCTCGGTCGAGCCACCCTTGGCTCGGCCGAGCCAAAGCGTGACTTTGGTGTTTTAAGTTTTGTGCTCGCCCAGGCGAGCCAACTTTGGCCCGGGCGATCCGAGGCCCTGTTTGCTCATTATAAAAGGGGGGAAAGACGGTTATTTTGAGAACTTTTTTTCATATCTAAGGGGAAACTACCTAAATTCTCTCTACGATTCCCATTTTCATCTCTTCCAAAACCTCACCCAATGTATCAAGGAGCTAAATCATCAATCCTAGGAGGAGAATTGAAGATCCAAGGGGGTAGATCAAGACCTAGCAAATCCAATTGGGGAAGATTTCATTTTCTACTTATCAATTGTAATGGATGTATTAGATTTCAACTTTGTATTGTTACAATTGAGAGGTATGATGCTCTAATTCAATTTGGGTGTTGATTTGAACAAGGATGCATGAAAATTAAGTTTGATAATTGTTTGTTTACTTTCCTTTGAGAGCTTGAATTGCACTAGAACTTGTTCCTTACCTCTTAGGTGTAGGTAATAGCCAACTTAGGAGGTAGTTGACGTGAACGTTGTAGCCAACACGCGGGCGGAATCGTCGTGAATAGTGTAGATTCATACGATTTTAGTTCCAATCCCTGTACGGTGCTAGGTCGTAGGGCAATAATTGACGTTCTATTTGGAGTGGTCTAGGGCTTAATAACGTAGCTGTTTGCAAGTCTTAGCATCATCAACCGTTAGCTCGCCGTGACAAGGGGTTAACGAGTGTAGGGTCGATTGCTCAATCTCCTAGGGATTAAAATGTGTTTACATCAATGATTAACCTAATTGGATTACATCTACGTTTATTTCAACATCCTATCTACCTCATTTGAGTAATTGCTTGTCTTGGTTTACCAAGGTGTGGAGAGAATTGTTTGAATGTTGTTTGTCGGTTTAATTCATCGTTTGTTATATGTTGTTAGCATAGGTTTAAATTGATTGCCTAGTTGATAGAAATTACTCAACGATTTTATCTTGCCTAGCTATTAGACTTTGCTATAGTATCCTGGTAATCTAGGGGGCGAATGGAAGAATGACCTGAATTTGACAAATTTTATTCTTGTGTAGCTAGGAGTTTAATTTTGATTGAACTTTTAGCCGCATCATTAGTTCATAGAGAAGACGCAGAGCCGTCGATGGACTGAAGAAGGAGTGAAGAGCATCTACCTGGGCGAGTGATCCAGTCTCCTACGAACGGTGGCTTTCGTGGTGGTTGGCTATAGATCGTGAGGAGTGTTTTCTTTACTTCCTTAGTGAATTTCTGAATTAACTTCTGATGAGTGGACGTAGGACTTAAGGATCCGAACTATTATAATATCGTGTGTCTTTTACAGTTGTCGTTTACTTTCTGCTTTACTCAGTTTAGAACTGTGTCCTTAAAACCTTCAACACTTTTCTAAAGTGTTGAAGCGTATATCTGAAAACTGATCACTTAAATTGCTCGACTAACACAGTTTTTCATAAATCTAAACAAACGAACCGAGCTCAGTTTTGAGAGTGCAACCCCTTGTAATACTTTCGCTGCACGTTAATCGCAACTCTGATCTAGGACCAACAGAAGCTATCCATCAAGAAATTCATGAAGTGAAAACAAAGCTGGAGGAAAAAGAAAATAAGGATGCTGAAACTGTTGAAACTGTCTCTTCCATAAACCAAATAGTGGAAACTCTTTTCGATATTGCCAAAAAGGGGGAAGAGGACAGGAAAAAAGGAGAAGGAAGAACGGAAGAAAGAGGAGAAGCTCCAAAAAGAAAAAGAAGAGGAGGAGAAAAAGAAGAGAGAATCATAGGAGGCAGACATGAGAGAAAGGGAAGCAGAAGAGCAGAGAAGGGAGGCTCAGTTCAAAGCCCTAATGGAGTTGGCCTAAAAACTCTCTGATCCTAAGACATCTTCATAATTAGAGCAACCTCCTCTGTAAGCTTTTGAAACTCACTTTTTTAAACTTTGTACTTTCTAGTTTCCAGTTTTTGATGTACTTGTAATTTTCCACATTCAACTCTTGCTCTTATGTTTAGGTTTTTAAAATGGCTAAATTCACATGTTTAGGTAATATCGAGTAATATCTCTCAAATTCAGGGGGAAGATCAAATGGAGTAGGTCTGAGTAGTGTCGTTGTAAATTCAGTTCTCAATTCGTCATTTTTCCTGACTTTAGATAAGTGGTTTTGACAACACCAAAAATGGGGAAATTGTTAGAAAATGAGAAACAAGTTCACCCTTTATTTGTTGTTTTGGTGTGTCAAAACTAGCTTTAAGTTTCTAGTATGTTTCTACTTGTGATCCTTGAATAGGATAAATCGAGTTGTAATAGAAACTAGAAACTGAGCATCGAGAAGATAGAAACTTAGTTTCTAAAGAAAAACAAGAATCAAGTTTCAAAATGTGAAACTTGAAAAGAGCTCGAGATGTTGAAGACAAGTTTCAGAACTTAAAGTGAAGATGCTAAGAAACTTAAAATGCTGAAGTCATGTTTCGGAACTTGAAACTTGAAGTGTCCAGAAAGTCAGTTTCTGGAAACTGACTTTTCACTCAAGGATTTCACAAACTTAAAACTTGAAATCAGGAGGATTTCAATTTTCAGTTTTAGAACTTAAAGTGCACGTGAAAAGCAAGGAGACAAAAAGAATCCGAGTGGAAGTCAAAGTTATATCCAAAATTCCTTAAAGTGTCGATCAAAAATCAGTACGAGGAATCTTAAGCTTAAGTTCCCCGGACTGAAATTGACTTTAACAAGAAGCAGGTGAAAGTACACTACGAAAAGTCAAAAGCAGATCTGAGAGCAGAACAGACAGAAGAATGGGCGATGATTGGACGATAAAATATTTGTCTCTAACAGCTGAGTTCATGTCTCTAACGGATAGAATTCAAATTTTCGATCAATCTTCCTATAAATAATAGAAAACCACTTCAGAGGAGAGCACCAGAATCTTTCGAAAGAACAAGCTGTTACTCTGCCAAACTTAAAGCTCTTAAAGCATACTCTGAAATTCTGTGTCTCTGAACACGAGACTTAAGCTTTCCAAACTAAGGCTAATCATTTGGTGTTTATTACTTTTCACATCAGTTAGTTTTCCATTTCGGAATTGTGATTCTTACGTGCTTTGCGTTGACCTAAAGTTCTGGGAAGAACAGTAAACATCCAACTTTTCAGTTTGAAGGTTGTGAGGTTTGTCCTCACTGTAGATTGAAAAAGGAAGCAGACGACCATGTTTCTGGGCGAGTGACCTAGCAGGCCGAAAGTCATTGGCATCCGACGGGCTAGTATAGATCGTGAGAAAGCTTGTAATCTATTACTTAGTGAATTCTCGAATTAAGTTCTGAAGAGTGGGTGTAGGACTTGAGGCTCCGAACCACTATAAATATCCTGAATCATTTTTCTACTTTATTTAAGTTTCTGCAACTTAAGTTTTCATACTTATTTGAAACCTTCAGAACTTTCTAAGTATTCAAGTGTATACTTGAAACTGAAACTTAAAATTAAGTTCGAGCTAAATTAAGTTTTCGGAAACAGAAAATTGAATTTCAGTTTTCAGAAGTGCTCAAACAAATTAATATTTCCACTGCATTCAAAACTACTCTGATTTCGGGACCAACAAGATTTTTTTTTTATTTAACATATGGGGAACTTTTAACATATGATCACTATTTTTTATATATAGAATCTTCACATATTATTTTTATATATATCATCATTTTATTTATCCGAATTTATTATATCTTATAAATACATTTTTCTAAGTATAATATATAAATATTACATTAAAATAAATTTATAAGAATATTTTAATTATAAAATATAAAATTAAAATCCTAAATTTTAAATCACCTAAAAAATCTTAAATTCTAATTTCAAATTGCCGTGGTTTTCCACCCACACCCTGTCGACGGCTGCCGCCTGTCACGGGCTTGCGGGAGCGGCCACCTACGAGTTTATTTTTTTATTTTTTTTAGTTATACTTTTTGAAAAATAAATAAAATTGTAAAGACGTTTCTTAAAAATATGATCCAAACCCTACCGTCGTTCGAGGATAGTATGTATCCGCCCCTGATCTCACCCACCCTGCCGCTGTCCGCTTCTTCTTTTCCACACAACACTGCACGGCAGGCGTGATTCAGTCTACTTCCTTTCCCTCTCGCAAAAGTTGCTATGTTAACACTTCTTTTTTCTTTTTGTTTTTTTTTTTCTTTTTTTTTTTTAAATTTTGTAGTATTGATTTATAATTTATTTTTCATTTTTTAATCCACATGATTAATGATTTTGTTGAATTGTAGTATTGGTTTATTGTTTTTGTTTTCTCAATATTAATGATTTGTAGTTTGTTGAATGGAAGTTTGCGTATCAGTTAAAATCTTGTTGTGTATTTAATAATTTATTTAATATTAAAAATTTTACTAATAAATTATAATATTTATATAAAAAATATAAATAACCACCGAGTCATCTTAAAAATATCTAGATTTGAAAACTAAGACAATAACAAAATAACATGATCCTCAAATCTTCTATCATACAAAAACAAAAGTAGACAGAACATCAAATTTAAATTCTAAATTTATATATGTATCACCAATTCTAAGTTCGTGAATAACCCAATTGATATAATTGCATGAGTGTAAAATTAGTAAGCAACAAATATATATGAGTAGTGTGTCAAGGGTGGATTTCCAATATCTAAAAAGCCACAAAAAGTGATCCTCTCCATAGAATAAAAATAAAAGCATGCTCCTCAAATATTCTTCCCTAGCTGTTACAGTGTGCATCCCACTGCTAAAAGTGAAAGTACAACGTCTACCAACTTACCGTACAATCATCGTAGCATAGCCGTATCATTTTCCTTAGCAGCGATGGTTTTCAACACGTGTAGTTCTATGCTTTATTGGTTTCTTTGTGGCATAACCCGCAAGCTTAATTTATTCAACTATTTTATTAAATTTATGCATAACATAAGATTTTTTCATTGATGATACCGATATCGATATGCATCTTATTTATACTGATTTTAAAATAAAATGTACACATATTAATTTTTTTCCCATTTTCATTTCCTTACTAAAAGAATATGTCAATAAATTCAAAAAATTCTTGTCTACCCTCCCAGTTTATCACTATTCCTTCCATTCCACCTAAAATTCTTAAATTCCACAAGTTAAAAATATATTTTTATATGGCAAAAACTTGTGTTATACATGCCTAAATGGTTTAAGTGGGTTTTATCTATACCTAAATGAGTTCACTCATCTCAAATAAGATTTATTAATCCCCAATTAAGGTATATTAGATGAGTTTGGCTTGAGTTAATGGATAAAACCCGCCAAAACCGTTTAGGCGTGCCTAACCTGAGACTTTCCCTTCTTATATTAGGTTTTTCCTATGCGCGATCTTTCTCTCTCTCATTTTTAAATTTTTTGTTAAATATTACTCAATTCGTTCTCATTATTTATTACAGATGACTATTTTAAGGTTTTATTATCATATGTTCCGGGTTTTCATATTTGATATTATTTTTTTAGTAATTTACAAGTGTACCTTTAAATTATTTTGAAAAATAAGAATTTTTTTTTTGACATCAGAAAATAAGAACATTGAAACTAATATTATATTTTAAAAAAGAAGTTAATTAATAATTTTAAATAGGCTAATATTGGTATGTTGTTTAAATATATTATTTTATTATTATTATTATAATTATTAATTATTATAATTATTCTGAAATAATTGTCTTGATTATTTATTATTTCAAAAATGAAATCACTGTGCGCTAAGACTTTTGCGAACTACACTAAACTGCAAATGACGTCATGTATGAGAGACCCTTAACTAGGAGTAAAAGTTATGGGTACATAAAATTATCAGTAAAATACTTTTATTAAACAATTTTAGATAAATTGTGAAAAGTTAATTAATAGATGTCTTAATTATTTGTAATAGCCATTTTATTAAAATACATATCAATTTTAATCACTTTTATCCTCTCATCACAAATTTAACCAAAAGTGCTAATTTCAGATTGGAATTAGATAAAAAATGATTTGATTGTAAATATTTTGACACTAATGTCAAATCTATTAGTTAAAATTTATTTTTAACTAATTTAATAGATAAATGTGCCTAAATGGAGATAAATCTCGATAAAAAAATGAAATAGGGTGGCACTCAATTTTTAATTTGTATCCCTGATATTTTTGGCGTTGCCCCCATCTTTTTTTAAAAAAAAATGAAAATTGTGTGAGTTAGTGGTGCCACCGAGTGCGACTCGATCGCACTCATTTATTTATTTAAAATTTTTTAGCTGGCCCACAGAGTGCGAACCAGGGGCCACCAAGTGGATTCGGATGCGACCCGGTCGCACTCATTTTTTTTGAGCCGTGAGGTCCACTAAGTGCGAACAGGTGCCATCGAGTGGGATCGGGTGCAACCCGGTCGCACTTATTTATTTAATTTTTTTTTTGAGTTGTTTAATTATATATTTTACTTTTAATAATATAATATGTCGTATTTGATGTTAAAAAATACTTTCAATACTTTTAAGACTTTCCAAGCTAATTTTAAATTATTTTGTTGTTGCATATTAATGCAATAAAGTCTTCAAACATATTGATTTGTTGAGTCCATGCATATTACATACCTATGAAATAGGTTTTTCTGAAAAATATTATGTGAAGAGTAATGAATCGTACACTGAAATTACTGAAATCAGAAATCAATTCAAAATATTTTTTTATACTAATTGTATCTCCTTCAATTATTTTTGTGTAGTTGCCGACACTCTTTATAATTTATATAATTTAAGTCAAGTTCATGGTCACATAAATATTTCTTACGCACTTCCATCATTTTCATTCTCTGTCTCTCTTCATCAGAATATTATTTCTTTGTTTGTGAAAATGAAGCACTAGTGCAGTGTAATAGTTCACTACAATGGCCAATGGGATGACTTGTGCAACTATATTGCCGGACAAGAACGATTGATTTATATACTGCTAGGTGCTAAATTATAAAGGGGGAAACCTGTTAGGTGTTTAATTGTAAATCCCACCTTTAATTTGATGTTTTGATGTGTCAAAACCAAATACCTAGGCTTAGATTTATTGCTTCTGTAATCCTTGTATATGACTATTGAGTTGTAATAGTTTGATAAGAAGCAACCAACCAAAAACAGTTCGAGAGAGCCGCAAAAGAATGCGAGAGCAT
Source organism: Plectranthus barbatus (assembly GCA_026898455.1). Taxonomy (NCBI): domain Eukaryota; kingdom Viridiplantae; phylum Streptophyta; class Magnoliopsida; order Lamiales; family Lamiaceae; genus Plectranthus; species Plectranthus barbatus. The sequence goes on along the minus strand of JAPKLW010000407.1, from coordinate 64,578 downwards.
AGCTGTGTAACAAGCAAAAACTGGAACTACATTTCAGAACAGTACAGAGCTTACAAGGACTGAAAACTGAGGACTCAGTTTTCACATTCAAAGGTACAAGAAACTGGAGAGAGAGCAGCTCAGTTTCAAAACAAGAAAATCACATACTTAAGAGAGCACATGAAGAATGCGGAGCAGAACAGTCGTAAAAAGCCTTGGAATCTCAATGATAAGGAGCAACGGTTGAGGTAGTTGCGACTGGAGTTTAACGTTGTCAAGCCTGACACGTCAAGTACAAACTGTCTCAAAGAAAGGACATCCGTACACAAAAAAGGCGGAGGAGCAGGTCTTCTTTTTAGAAAAGTTATGGTCGTTGATTGGACGATGACTACCTTGTCTCTACCGGCTATTTTTCAAACACCCGCCTATAAATAGCAGAAGAAACAGAGAAAAAAAATATCCATACATCGTAATTCTTACTGTTACTTTGCAAAAATTAAAGCTCGAAGTATTCAAAGTTCTCATTCTACGGCATTAACTTTGTGATTCATTTATTGAACACGAGGCTTAACTGCTCAAGGAATCTTCATAGATTCACCGTGTGCTGGTACATGAGGTTTAAGTCATCTGACTTAATCTTTAACCTTAGTGTTCTTACTTTTCAAGTAAAAACACAACAGCCCATCTCTCTGTCAGAGAATAGGTTATTACGGGCATTCGCCAAACTGTTGTGTTCTGGGAAGAACTAAACCATCCACTCACCGGAGAAGGAGAAGGGAGGTGTGTCCTCAATCTATTTCCGACGACTGCCAATCCACAGAGAAGACGTTGAGCCTTCGACGGACTGAAGAAGGAGTGAAGAGCATCTACCTGGGCGAGTGATCCAATCTGATGTGAACGGTGGCTTTCGTGGTGGTTGGCTATAAATCGTGAGGAGTGTATTCTTTACTTCCTTAGTGAATTTCTGGATTAATTTCCGAAGAGTGGACGTAGGACTTAAGGATCTGAACAACTATAATATCGTGTGCCTTTTACAGTTTTCATTTACTTTCTGCTTTACTCAGTTTATAATTGTGTCTTTAAAACCTTCAACACTTGTCTAAACTGTTGAAGCGTATATCTGAAAACTGATCACTTAAACTGCTCGACTAACATAATTTTTTTTATAAATCTAAACAAACTAACCGAGCTCAGTTTTGAGAGTGCAACCCCTTGTAATACTTCCGTTGTACCTTAATTTTAACTCTGATCTGGGACCAACATATACCAATCGTCAACATTTCCATAACCCATTAAGAAGAAACATTCAACTTATTTTTGATGCGGAATGCATACACGGTCGGTATAAAATTTATTACACTGCCCAATCCTGAAGCGGGAGATTTGTAAAATCATTGTTTGTGACAGATCTGGAGCTTCAGCGACTGGTTGCTCTTTATTCGGAGTCACATGTTTATATTGTTATGAATCATACGGCGAGTACCGGTGTTGGGACTTCACATCAGGAGCCATCCCCATACAAGTTGTTCTTATCATCAAGCAGTCCACAATTGTACCAGCATTTTAGCTCAGGTTTGGAAGATCTACAAAATTTGGGGACTCATTGATTATTGGTACGTCATCAGAAGGTGGTAGTCAGAACTCCCAAATTCCCAACTTAAATTATGAGCCTCCCCACACAGAATACGATGAGGCATATGAGGAGAAGGGGGAGGAGGAGAACGTGAATACCGACCACCACATAATAGGTGAGAGTCGTGTTGTTGACTCTAATGATGAAGAGGAGGTCGAGGAATCCGAGGAGGAGTCAAGCGATGATGAAGATTTCAACAATTCTGTTGCAATAAAGAATTTTACGGTTGTTAAATTTTCTGCATGGATCCGATCTGTGGGTGGAATGAATGCATTTATATCCAATCTTATGCCAACCCATCCTCTCCAAGATTCATGTCAAGTTGAAGCCGATCTAAATAATTGGCTAGTTCCAATTTTTTCATTAGATTTATCCCAGTCACCAGTGGTACGAGATGTTGCAGCCATATGTAGTAGCATATGCGCTCATCTAGTACTCATGTCGAGTACACTTGAAAACAAAATGCCTCTTGTTCATTCCTCATACGAGCATCGTGTCGAGGTAGTTGCTGGATCATATGCAAGTTTCTGCGTAATCATGATTGTCTTATGAATCTTACAAGCATAGGATCCCGGAATGTCCAATCCAAAGCTATTGCCGTGTATTTTGCACGAAAGATGCATCGGCAAAGATCAATCATAAAACTCCGAGAAATTATGACAGAATTGCAGACATCATTTGGCATCCGTACTAGTTATGGCGTCGCACTTAAATTGCAAAATGCAACAATTTCGATGATATACGTGTTGGAATTGTATACATAAAAGCATTATGATTGGTATATTGGGAAACATTATGTTTGATATATTGGTAATCATTAATGACTTGCAATAAACAACTCCTGTCTAAATTAACAATCATACGATGCGAACAAACACATCCAGTTATCTCGTCGATAGGGAGATCATATGGTGTGTAAGAGATCACAAAAGATTGTATAGATCGTTCGACCTAGCAAGATATAAACAGTTATCACAGCTGAGACAGTTTCTGGTTTGGCTGTCAGTTTAGGCTACGACACACAAGTCCATAAGTGGTTTATCTTGACTACTTTGTGTGACTGGTACATCTAAATGTATTGATAGGATCAACAGTGAGATGAACCATTCTACTTGACATATGAATTAGTAAAGATCTCGGTAACTTGGTCGGATCTAAAGTCTATTGAAAGCTGAGGGGCACACATGGGTTGACTGTCACTTTTACTTGCTATGGTGGAGAGTCTTACATGTACTCATATATCTGCATCTTGGGTGATGGCAGTTTGTGAGGGGTTTCCTCAGGCTGGATTTAGATTACTATATCCGTTTGAGGATGGTGACATTCCCTGGGAAGCTCACGAGGTTCGTTATGCTAAGTCCTGCAGGCTGAATCATTGATTCAAGCATAAGTGATAAAGGTTGAGTGGTACTACTCAGGAATAATAAGAGATTAATTAATTGCAGCTAATTGTCATATGCTGAATTCATTAATGAATGTCTAAAACCTTAAATATGGGGATTAACCAAGTCAATGCAACCCGTTCCTAATAACGTTGTAATAAAAGGGTAGGTCAACATTAATTCTCTGGTGGCATGAATTAATATTTATTAATTAATTATATTCTGGGTTGAACATGGAATTAATTAATAGGAGACCCACTTAATTATTTGCATTTGATCCCTGGTCTAGCCCAACATTGCTCAGAGCCCATTAGGGTTTATCAAACCCTAATAGCCCATTCTTCAGATCTATATAAATAGATCAAATCTCTCTTCCCACATAAGTTTTTTGAAGTTTCAAAGCAGAAACCCTAGAGAGATTGAGAGAGAGTGGGCGGCTGTAGATCCGGTAGCGCATCCTCACCAGATTTTCGGATCGAGTAAGGGAACAGATCAGAAGATCAAATCTGTAGGAACACCATCAATGACCCACCGTTGTCATTCAATCCGTAGGAGTTGAGGTATTCCTTTGAATCTATGAATTAAATTAAATAGGAGCATGCATAGGGCATTTACTGTTTATCATAGTGTTTATTTTGAAATCCATAAAGCCACCGTTCGCAGCAGGCTGGATCACTTGCCCAGGAAGATGCTCTTCACTCCTTCTTCAGTCCGTCGATGGCTCTGTGAACTGACAGTCGTCGGAAATGGATTGAGGACACACCTCCCTTCTCCTTCTCCGGTGGGTGGATGGTTTAGTTCTTCCCAGAACACAATAGTTTGGCGAATGCCCGTAATAACCTATTCTCTGATAGTGACATAGACTGCTGTGTTACTACTTGAAAAGTAAGAACACCAAGGTTAAAGATCAAGTAAGATGACTTAAACCTCGTGTGCCAGGTGGGTCACACGGTGAATGTATGGAGATTCTTTGAGCAGTTAAGCCTCGTGTTCAATAAATGAACAACAGAGTTAATGTCGTAGAATGAGAGCTTTGAATGCTTCGAGCTTTAATTTCAATAGAGTAACAGTAAGAATTATTATGTTCGGATTGTTATTTTTCTATTTCTTCTGCTATTTATAGGCGGGTATTTGAAAAGTAGCCGGTAGAGACAAGGTAGTCATCGTCCAATCAGCGGCCATAACCTTTCTGAAAAGCAGACAGCTCCTCCACCTTTTCTGTGTATGGCTGTCCTTTCTCTGAGACAGTTTGTACTTGACGGGTCAGACTCGACAACGTTAAACTCCAATCGCAATTGCCTCAACCGTTGCTCCTTATCATTGAGATTTCAAGGCTTTTTACGACTGTTCAGCTCCGCATTATTTATGTGCTCTCTTACGTATGTAATTTCTTGTATTGAAACAGAGTTGCTCTCTCTCTTCAGTTTCTTGTACCTTTGAATGTGAAAATTGAGTCCACAGTTTTCAGTCCTTGTAAGTTCTGTATTGTTTCGAATGTAGTTCCATTTTTTGCTTGTTACACTGTTATGCCCTCGCATTCTTCTGCGGCTCTCTCAAACTGTCATCATAGTATTCTTGCTCGTAATGTTCTTACAGTTTCAAAAATTGTTCCTCAGTTTTTGGTTGGTTGCTTCCTATCGAACTATTACAACTCAATAGTCCTATACAAGGATTACAGACGGAATAACTCTAAGCCTAGGTATTTAGTTTTGACACATCAAAAAATCAAACTAAAGGTGGGAATTACAATTGAACATCTAACAGGTTTCTGTAGGGATTTATCCGTGAACCGAATCACTAAATCCAAATAAGACGGATCGATTTATGGTTTATTGTTCACAATACCAATTCACAAAACCCTAGCATGCTCCTATGAATTTAATGCGTGGATAAGAGGAATTACCGTTATTCTAGAGTCTGATCCGATCTTTCGAGTTTGAATATCCAACTTTAATTCAACTAGGGGCGGCAATCTCCAACCCGACACGAACCCAACACAACAAAAACGGGTTGGGTCAACCCATTTAATTTTTGGGTCAGTTTTGGGTCAACCCGTCCAACCCATTTAATTTTTGGGTCGGGTTCGGGTCAATCTCGGGTTGACCCGTGAACCCATTTGACCCAACAATAATATTAATTATTATTATTATTATTATTATTTATGAAATATAATTACATAAAAATTTAATAAATAAAATATAGCCTAAAACAAAAAATTTTAAATAGTTAACACAATTTTTTAATTTTTAAAATAATTAACACAATTTATTTATTTTTAAATTAATTAACACATTTTTTTTAATTTTTAAAATAATTAAACAGGTCATTTCGGGTCAGTTTCGGGTCGACCTGAAAATAAACAGGTTGGGTTCGGGTAGAGATTTCTGACCCGCAAAAATATACGGGTCAGGTTCGGGTTGGCGTGTCGCTTGGTCTTATCAGGTCACAACCCGACCCGCCAACCCAAACACGACCCATTTGCCACCCCTAAATTCAACAACGCGATTCGATTAAATCTGCGGAAACAGAAATTACAAAACTAATTTCTAGATTCAATCGAAAATAAAGAAAAAGAAGAAGAAAGATTTATGTTCTCCAAATCTGATCTTCAGGGCTGTATCCCAATGCTGTTCAGATTTGCTACTGGTGAGGATTCCACAGATCTGTAGAGTGTAGACCGGAGTCGAATTTTCTCTCTCTCTCCCTAGGGTTTCAACTGATTTGAATATTATGAAGTGGCTAGGGTTTCAGAGAGAGAGCTGTCTATTTATAGACCTAGAGTTTTAACCCTAATAGGCTACTGGGCCTTTTTCAGCATATATATTTGGGCCAGACCTGGGACGTAATGCAAATAATAAAGTGGGCCTATAAATTAATTAATTCTCATGTCCACAACCCAAGACACAATTAATTAATTAATATTAATTCTTTTTCGCCACAGAATTAATACTGACCTACCCCTTTATTACCACGTTATGAGAACGGGCTGCATTTATTGAGAATCCCCATATTTAAGGTTACCGAACATTCATTAATTAATTGGAACTTCTAACAAGCTCTATCTACAATTAATTAATATTTTATTATTCCTGAGTAGTACCACTCAATCCTTATCACTCGTGCCTGAACTTAATCAGCCTGCAGGACTTTGGCACGATGAATGTCATTGAGCTCCTCAGGGAATGTCCTCATCCTATTACTCGGATATGGTTACCTAAACCCAGTGTCAGGCTGTACTACACGAACTGCTATTACCCAAGATGCGGATATACGAGAACGTTACTTAGGCTCTCCACCCTGGCAAGTCAAAGCAACAGTCAATCTGTGCAAACCCCTGGACCTTCGTTAGGGTTTGGACTCAATTAAAAACGAGATCTTGTATTCGCTGATGTCAGACAGTCGAATACATATCACTGCGGTCCATCAATACGCCACCCTTGCGTACCAGCAGGTCAAGTAACCAAGACAGACTACTTATTCCGACAATGCCGCAACCATCCGGACAGACGTATCTTCATTCGCTGTCTCGGCTGTGATCAGGTTTATGTCTCACTAGGTCAAGTGATCATACTGTCTTCCGTGATCTACTACACGCTGTATGATCTTCCCTATCGGTGAGATAAGAGGATATCAGTGTCGCATACATGTAAGTTTGTTTGACAGATAGGAGAAATAAATCGTTGTATACTCATTGTAATAAATTCTTTCAGTATACCTTTCTGGCTGGAAAATAACTCTACCACTACGATGAGGCATCAGTGCCGTGTCAGCAGTAGGCGCAGTAACTTGTGGTTCTAAACCTTGCACTGAAGAACATGTTTGTGGTGCTGAACCTCTCACAGGTGCACCCATGTTTGCACGTTCCCCTTCCCTTGGAATTGCATTCTCGTTTTTAATTTCTTGAAGAACGATATCACTCCTTGACCTGTGGTTCCTTACATAATCGTCCTCCAAGAATCTAGCGTTGGTGCTAACAACGACTCTCTGACTCTCAGGACAGTAAAAGTAACCACCTTTCGTTTACCTGGGATACCCTTTAAACAACATTACCTTTGACCTGCTTTCTAACTTATCAGGTTCTTTCAACAGTATGTGTGTCGGACAACCCCAAACTCTAAACTTGCACAAACACAGTTTGCGACCAAGGAAGAGCTCAGAAGGCGTCTTAGGAACTGATTTAGAAGGCACCACATTTAATACGAAAGCGGCTGTTTCCAATGCGTAGCCCCAAAATGAAATTGGTAAGTTTGTATAGCTCATCATTGATCTTACCATCCCTAGAAGAGTCCTATTTCTTCTTTCACCTACACCGTTTTGCTGGGGAGTACCCGGTGCAGTCCATTGGGATGTAATCCCGTTGTCTGACAAATACTGCAGGAACTCGTTATCGAGGTATTCGCCACCGCGGTCAGATCACAGTGACTTGATAGTTTTCCCGGCCTTCTTTTCTACCTCAGCCTTGAACTCTTTGAATTTCTCAAAACATTCAGACTTGTAGCGAAGCAGGTAAACGTATCCATACCTTGAGTAATCGTCAATAAAAGTGACGAAGTATTCGTACCCTCCACGAGCCTGCGCGGACATCGGTTCACATAAGTCAGAATGGATCAATTCCAACACTTCCTCTGCTCGAGACTGACTAGCCTTAAAAGGCCTAGTTGACATCTTGCCCTCGATGTAGGATTCGCACACTTGATAAGGTACAGCCCGGACTAAGTCCAATGTACCGTCATCTGCAAGTCGCTGAATCCGCTTCAAGCTGATGTGACCCAGTCTTAAGTGCCAGAGATATGTAAGATCCTCGTCAGAAGAAGTATGTTTTCTATTTCTAGGATGATCAATTTCGGATGAATTACATGCAATATAAAAGGACATATCTGATAAAAGTATAAAGAGAATAAATCAACATCCCAAAATGGACACCATCGTTATTACCAATGATAAAAATCATAAATAACAAAATATCTATTGCGAAGTTGGAAAAATATTTGTCCTGCCGAAAACACGGCCCACCAAAGAAATTCTCAAAACGTACTTAATCCATCAAAACATAAAGAAAAGAAAACTCCATGAAGCTCCGTTATAAAACGTTGCCTTCATCTAGCTTAGTATCTTCTTGCCATTATTCACCAGCCTTATCAGCACGGTCCCCTGCAAAGTACATCAACATGATCAACAAGTCAGTGCTTACAGCTCTAGGAAGAGCAACAACAGACTCTAATCATGCTTACAGTTATACATGCAAATGGCATACCTTGTCTAGCTTTGTTGGCCTGACAATCTTTCCTCCAATGTCCTTTCTTACCACACCTGAAGCACCTGTCCCTGTCAGTCGCCACTTTAAGCTTTTTCACAGCCCCACCACCCTTCACAGGTATCTTCTTAGCCCACTTCTTAATCCCGTTTTTCCGCTTCATACCTTTTGGTACAGCAGAGAGATTACCAGAAGTGGCTAAGGCAACCTTCTGAGGGTTCATCACTGATTGCGTTGCCATCAAGTCATTAAGCAACTCGTTAAGAGTATACTCTTTCTTGTTCATGACAACATTCAGCCTAAAACTCTCAAAGGACTTGGGTAGAGAGTTCAGTATGATATCGACCTTGGCTTCAGCCTCGATACCACCACCATGCACAATTAGCTCATCCATGAGGTGAGTTATGGAAACTACGTGCTCTCTCACTGAGCTGCCATCAGTCATTTTTTCTACTCACGATATCCCTCATGAGATTGAATCTGACAGCTCTATCAGTTTCCCCATAGGTCGCCGTCAAACTGGCCATAATGTCATAGGCGTCCCTATGGTGCTGATGTTGCTGCTGTAAGACTTTTGACATAGTGGTCATCATGTAGCACTTGACTACATTGTTCGATTTCTCCCATTTTTTATAAAAGTCTACTTCTTCTTGAGAGGACTCAGCAGTGAGCACTATGGGACGAAGCACTTGCTGAACGAACATATGTTCTTCCGCTACCAGGATGTATTCAAGATTGCGTTTCCATTCCAGGAAGTTTGGACCATGTAAAGAATTTTGTGCGAGAATATTGATGACATTAGACATAGACATATCTGAAATAATAAAGAATCTTAAATAAGAACATACATGCAGAACTTCGAAAACAAATGCATTGAAAACCTTTTCATAAATCAAATACATATGTTTTCCACTAATTGCCCAAGAGTTCCCACCGCAAGATACACTCGCAGACGTTTACGATGTCACCCTCAACCATAACTGCAGGTTTTAAGCCCCAATTCTTTAATTTCACTACCATGGCAGGAACCTTTCGACACTAGAAATTAATAATTAGTGAAAACCTTAGACCAAACCATCTCTCAAGGACAGGGAAGCAGCAACTGCATTATATCCTAAGATGCTTCTAAGCGATTAACCACAAATTTAACTTTGGCCAAAAAAGACAGTTTAGCATGGCACGTAACCATACCGCACAACCCTTAAAGCTTTTGTTATCTATAATTTAAATCAATCTTAGAATACTTATGAAAGAGATCCACGAAAGCTACACTCGTAGACGTTTACGCAAAACCCTCCTACTATTCATATGATTTAAATTGTTTGTCTAGAAATCCCAACAACTGTACCCATGCACCTCCAAGAACTAGCAAGCTACACTCGTAGACATTTACTAGAGCGAGAGATACACTTACCGCCTAGGACCGCTTTGTGGAGGTCTATTGATTTAAATTAAAAAAATCTGCTTAGTATTTTTCTTTTAAAAAAGGTTTCTTATATGCGCACATATAATTTCTTTGTCATTATATTTTCCAAATTTTTGCATGTAATTAAACAAGCCCAAAAATTCCCAAAATATAATCCAACAAGAAATTAATCACATAAGCATGCTTGGAAAGCTGTAAATAATAAAAGCAGTAAATCATACTTTTCCTATTATCTACAGATGCTTAATTGCGCACATAATAAATCACATATCATACGAGGATAATTAAGGCAAACAAAAATTCCTCGTGGCCCCACAAAACAGGAAATAAAATCCTATCTATTACAATTTGAAATTTGAATTTATTTGGATAAATCCAAATCTTTTCAAATCTTCCACGGCCTCCAAATCTTCAACCACCAAATCTTTTGGGATTTAGGGTTTTGTGATTTGATGATTGGCCCCAAACCCTAATGCAAACCTAGTGTTTACACAGGATTGCACCAGCCACCAAATCGCAAACCACCACAACGGCACAGCAGCTGCCGACGACAGCACTGCCGCCACCGTCGCCGCTACCCGCACAACGCCGCACGTCACGCGCCGGCAGCTGCGGCCCCACGCGCCGAGCGACCCCCATGCGCCCGCAGCTGCAGCTCGCCACCGCCGAGTCCGTCGGCCCCGTCTTCGTTCTTCGTCCCGACCCGTCAGATTACAGATTTGAAATAAAAAAATTACAGAAAACTATTCTATTACAATTTTACCTATCAAATCTAATCACGGATTTTCTCGTGATTTTACAAAACAGATTCAACCCTACACGGATAAACCACCGCGGCTGAATCAAACGGGTTGCCACAAGGAACAAAAACCATCCACGACAAAATAAAATTCATACATGAATCAATGGATCTATTATAAACAACATAGTCATAAATCAGAAATCTGGCTCTGATACCAATTGTATGGATTTATCCGTGAACCGAATCACAAAATCCAAATAAGCCAGATCGATTTATGGTTTATTGTTCACAATACCAATTCACAAAACCCTAGCATGCTCCTATGAATTTAATGTGTGGATAAGAGGAATCATCGTTATTCTGTAGAGTCTGATTCGATCTTTCGCGTTTGAATATCCAACTTTAATTCAACCACGCGATTCGATTAAATATGCAGAAATAGAAATTAGAAAATTAATTCCTAGATTCAATCGAATATAAATAAAAATAAGAAGAAAGATTTATGTTCTCCAGATCAGATCTTCAGGGTTGTATCCCAATGCTGTTCAGATCTGCTACTGGTGAGGATTCCTCAGATCTGTAGAGTGTAGACCGGAGTCGAATTTTCTTCTCCTCCCCTCTCACTGGCACTGGCCTTGCTACCTCTCTCCCTAGGGTTTCAACTGATTTGAATGTTATGAAGTGGCTAGGGTTTCAGAGAGAGAGCTGTCTATTTATAAACCTAGGGTTTTAACCCTAATGCGCTATTGGGCCTTTTTCAGCATATATAAATGGGTCAGACCTGGGACCTAATTCAAATAATAATGTTGGCCTATAAATTAATTAATTTCCATGTCCACAACCCAGGGCACAATTAATTAATTAACATTAATTCTTTTTCACCACATAATTAATACTGACCTACCCCTTTATTACCACGTTATGAGAACGGGCTGCATTTATTGAGAATCCTCATATTTAAGGTTACCGGACATTCATTAATTAATCGGAGCTTCTAACAAGCTCTATCTACAATTAATTAATATCTTATTATTCCTGAGTAGTACCACTCAATCCTTATCACTCGTGCCTGAACTTAATCAGCCTGCAGGACTTTAGCACGATGAATGTCATTGAGCTCCTCGGGAATGTCCCCATCCTATTACTCGAATATGGTTACCTAAACCCAGTCTCAGGTTCTACTACAGGAACTGTTGTTACCCAAGATGCGGATATACGAGCACGTTACTTAGGCTCTCCACCATGGCAAGTCAAAGCAACAGTCAATCCGTGCAAACCACTGAACCTTCGTTAGGGTTTGGACTCAATCAAGAACGTGATCTTGTATTTGCTGATGTCAGACAGTCGAATACATCTCACTGCGGTTCATCAATACGCCACCCTTGTGTACCAGCATGTCAAGTAACCAAAACAGACTACGTATCCCGACAATGCCACAGCCATCGGAACAGACGTATCCTCATATGCTGTCTCGGCTGTGATCAGGTTTATGTCTCACTAGGTCAAGTAATCATATTGTCTTCCGTGATCTACTACACGCCGTTAGATCATCCCTATCGGTGAGACAAGAGGATATCATTGTTACATACATGTAAGTTTGTTTGACTAATAGGAGAAATAAACCGTTGTATACTCATTGTAATAAATGCTTTCAGTATACAAAACCCATCAGTTTCCCTCTTTATAATTTAGCACCTAACAGCCTCAATCCGGGTTTGAACATAATACTTCACTTCAGCAATGAGTGAGGATTGAGAAGAGCTTGATGTGGCTTGCCTTGCATCTTCAGGGTATTTGATCATTGGGTTCTCATGAGAGACAGTAATGGGCGGGGTAAAAAGTACCATGCCACTGATAACCCTTCTGGCCTCTTCTTCTGTATCAAACTGCTCTTTCCTGATCTTCTTAGCCTCTTTTTCAGCCTTCCTTTTCTCTTCTACCTCGGCCAACCAGAGTTTGAGTTTCTCCACAAATCGGTGGATTTTGATCTTCTTGACAAATTCTCCAAGATGTTGAGTACCAGGCCCTTGAATCTATTGGATAAGCTCGGTTGTCCTCTCTGCAGTATTCAACAAAGTAATTTTGTGAGAGAGTGAGATAGCCTGCTCCATTTCTTATTTTTCCAACTCGACCTCAGTTAGTAGCATCTTGGCCTTCTCCATCGCAGCCTCCAACTACCTTTGATATGCTGCAATTTTTCTGATCTTTTCAAGCTTGGCAGCAATAATAATCTGGTAATCCTCAACAGTTGGAACTGGAGTCTCTGTGGCTTGTGTTTCTTCCGCTTGAGTTGGTGGGGGGTGAAACTTGAGTTTCAGGAACTGGAGTTTCTTGAATCTGAACTTCAGGAGCATATGCGAAGATTGATTTTGATGCATGAATGCACGGATACACAAAAGTCTCCTAAGATTGGGAAGGAGTTGTAAGTTAAAAAGTCTACCAACCGCAGTATTCCATATACTACTGCAGCGCAGAAAGCAGGCTGGTCAGAACACCCATTGGTCGAATTTAAATTTGTCTCGAAATGCTAAATCTCTATTTCCTCAAGGCCCACACCTATAAATAGAGAATAAGGCACACAGAGAGAAGGTCACCGAATACAACACGTCAATTTTGTAATCCCATCTTCATAAATGTTACGATATATAAGAACTCAAGCTTAAAGGATCTAAAAGCTTTCGTAACTCTCCGTGTTTCTTATACACATGAAGCTCCTAGCATATTGCTAGAGCTATTTCTGGAGTTCTTACTTGCTAAGTAAGAATTCGAGTAGAGTTTCACACTCCTTGAGAAGCTTCGGTGGCATTTCATCCAACCAACCAACCAACCAACTACATTCTTAGAACAACTTAACCATCCAACCCTTCCAGCTAGTGTCTTTGCAATGTGTTCACACATCAAGGTGAAGAGAGCAGTTTCCTGGTGGATTAGGTGGGACTACATACAACCAGTGGATGGAAGAGATACCTTCGGGTACGACAGATCGTGCTACATCACCCTGTAACTAGTTTTAGTGTATTCCAACCTATGGGGTCGAAAACTAGAAGTAGGACATTTAGCTCCACTATGATCTTTTGTGTCGTTAATGCTTCATTTTTTTATGCTCTGCTTAGATTTCTCCATTTGATTTAAAACCCAATAACTTACTTAGTTGTTGTATATTCTACGAAATCGGCTAAGTAAAGATTCAACCGCTTTAAATCAGTTTTGATAACCAGAACTAACCAGACACAATCAGTTCTGAGATTTGAATAGTAAGACATCATTATTTTTCTGCTACATACGTTAACTCTCTGATTTTGGGATAAAAATCTTATCTATTTGCTTGTTAAATAGATATGAGAAACTTAAGAAATTTTGGTGAAACATAAATATTTTAGTAATAATTAATGGAGATGGTTGTCTATTATTACGGGATATAAATATTAAAAAATGAAATATGGGATATTTATTGGACAAAATTGCCAATAATAATTAGCATTAACTAATAATTGCTAAATTATTTGCTGACATAGATAATTTAACCATTCCCGCTTTTTTTTAAGTGCTACAATAACTACTATTTTTCTTTAATATATTAATAGATGATCATGCATTTACATCTCATTAGTTTGTATTAAGAATTGGCAAAAGGTTCAAATACATTTCGAGCTATGTGTATTTTTTAAAAAATTTATCCCAAACTATTAAGATATTTTAATAAATACCCAAATTATTTAAAATTATGCAAATGTATTTTCAATATATTTTTTTTATAAAACGGGAAGCTTGCTATATTATTAGAAATCCAAATCAGCAAATGAGATTTTTTGATTTGAATGTTAACTCATAGTATATGACTTGAAGTTTTGTTGATTGAAAAAAATGGTTTGAAATATATTTGGATAGTAGTAAATAGTTTGGGATATATTGACATTAGTTTAAATATTTATTGCATCATATAAATAATATGAAATAAATTTTAAAAAATATGCATAGTTCGTGTCCTTAATTTAATTTCTTGAAACACTTTTTATAAAATGAATCAAGCACCAATAAGCTCTATTGTTGGTCCTGATTTATCAAAGTCGTCGTGTTCAAACAGAAACACGAAATGCAGCGGAATAAGTAAACGCCACTTGCACTTACGTTTTTAAAGGTTGTTTAAGCTCAAGATATGATTAAGGTCTCTTTACAGATATGCACTAGCAACTCTGTTGCTAGGTTTCAAATTCAACTTAGAACAGTAAGTAATAAAACAGTAAGAGAACGCAATGTTTATAGTGGTTCGATCTAAATAGATCTACGTCCACTCCTTAGCCGAATCGCTAAGAATTTCACTAGAAAAGTATACGAAATACAAGGAATCACCGAACACTTGCGGTAGGCGGCGAACTTTCGAACCGGCCACAGCAAAGCTATCCTCCGATACTTCATCCTTCTTAGGTCACAACTTCGGCCAAGTCAAGGGCTAAACCTTCGTGAAACTTGTCCTACGTTGCCGTGAAGCTTTTATAGTTTGCTTCTGAACTTTTCAGATTTGCGACTAATGCCCGTCAGAGTCAATCCTTTTCAGAAAATGACTGTTGGATCTTCCTAGGATGGAAGGTATCCAAATGATTGAATATTCTCAACCGAAGTTAAGGAATCTCTAAAAAGAAGTGTCAGATATTCAATGGAAGACACTTGTGGTTGTTGAAAGCTTTGAATACTCTTTTTCTCGTGCTCTCAACTGACTACTTTTTCACTTGTTCGCTTTGTCAAAGTAATCTCACACTTAGGATGTTTGCGAATGTCGGTAGTGATAGAACCAGTAGTGATTTCTCACTTTTGGACTTGTCTTTTATACTTGGAGATTCAAATTTTGAATCTCCATACCCGTTAGACACAACGGTTCCTTCGTCCAAGAATTCCAGTTGCTTTTGGCGTCGTTCAGTACTTTCCGAAATACTTCGGGAAAGCTTTGTCCTTTGTGTGTACTTCTTGTCAGAACATGAGTATAGCTTTTGTTGATAGCTATTTCGCCTTGCTAAGCAACCTTAGAGCCATCTGCTAGGCCTTTTGATTGCTAAGCCTTTTCTAGCGATCTGCCTTTGCTGGAATCTGACTATTGACGCATCAGCAGGATTTAGTACTTGATTCCTTTGAAGTGTTCCAGCAGATGCTGACTCCTTCATCATTCTGCTACAACTTGTCCGATAGCGGATTCTCGTTCTTTAGACATTCTGCTAATCTTCTTCCGTCTGCTAAGAGGATACTTCTTAGCATCCTCTTCTTTTTAGCATATGATTGCTAACACCTTAGCAAACATTCTCTGTAGCATTCTCTGATGTCTGCTGGATGTGCTTCTAGCAACCTATTCTATTACAACTCAATATTCACCCTATACAGGACATTACAGGAGTTGTTAGCCTATGCTAGAGTTCAGCTATGATCTACCATCTACTAAGATTTGATCCAACAAAACCTTTTACAATATTGTCCTAAGGAAGATTCAGGAATAAGTTCCCAACATCTATCTTGTTCAAAATCAAAGATGGTCATCCATCAACTAGGGGATCCTGAGGTCTGCCTCACTCTGTGAAGTGTGACTGTGTGTGTGAACTTTTTAATTTGATTTTGCTTTTACCTTCTTTTGTTGTGATTATTTAAGTTTCCCAAATTTCATTTGTGGAGTAGCACATGGGTTTTTGTTTTGTGCCATAAAGTTCTAGATGTATCATTTTTGGATTCCTAGAAGAGTGTCCGGTTTGAAATTTCGTTTTCGATCGCTCCATGTCCTCATGTTTATGTGATGATCTATCTTTTGGGTGAGTTTCAAGAAATTGGTATTAAGTTTTCGTTTCCTTCTATCAGAAATATTGTAGAATGAGTAAATTCGAGGGTCAAATTTTAACTGCTTTTTACACAATCAGTTTGGCATTTTGATTTGCAGCCTTATGGAATTGAATACTAATTGTTGCATAATTCATTCTAAGAGCTTGAATGTCTATTGATGAATTCTAGGAATATATAGTCAACAATATGAATAGAATACTGTTGTTTGAATAAATTAGAGCAACAAAGTTTTCTGCTGGATTGGCAACCTCTGGGTATTGATTATTATTAATGCATTTTATTACATGTACTAAAATGGGAGGATGTGGAAATTGGAGAGCCAAACGAAGGGGAGATCAAAGTGAAAATTAAGGCCATTGGCTTGAACTTTATTGATATATATTACCGTAAAAGGGTTTACGCTTCTCCAACATTACCTTATACACCAGTTTCATTTGCATTTCTCCACTTCATAATTTGACACCCTAGTTGTCACTTCTTGCAATCATCTACTAACGGAGTTCTATACTTCCCTACAAAATCATTGAAAGTCATGTCTAAATAAATATTAAATAAATTAATGATATTTTCAAATTTTTAATATAGTTGTAATATCAATCTATAGAATTTGCTTAAAAATATGTGCATGTTAAAATAAAAATATATATTTTTACAATTGCAAAATACATGCGCATTTTTATAAATTTTTAAAATAATATTTTGAATTATTTTATATCATACCGTATTTGGGGTTCTTATGAAAAATTAATTAAATATTATTTTTATTAAAAAATATTTTATTATTTTAATTTTTGTTGGTAATTCGGGTACTTTGTGGTAAATTTTCGATGTGAAATATTTAATTTCGTCGTTATTAAATATTACCAATATAATCTACGCGAAGAGTAGATAATTGTGGTATATTTATTTTCTCAAATCCGAATTTCGATGAGTGAGAAATGAGTCCACAAAGTGATACGGTTGGTGGGATTATTACATAAGTGAAGTATGTAATAAATGAAGTGTATCCCACATTGATAGATTAAAGTAATTAATCTATGTTTAAATATCATTATGGTTGAGGTGTATAATAACCAAGTGTGCAGTGTATGTGGCACCCGGTGGCTCACCTCGCGTGTCGTCGTTTGCCCCGAGCCCCGACCTCGCGCTCGGTCTTGGTTCTTGGCAATTGGTCTTTGGGTGGTCTTTGGGTCCTTGGCTTGGCTTGGTCCATGGTGCCTTATCTTTTGGGGCAAGTGAAATGAGCTTGCGGGCTCGACACGTGGACGGTCGACGTGGCTAGACCAATCGACGTGGTGCGCAATGGGCATGTGACGTGGTTGATGAGTCAGCCACGTGTTGCTATTGTATTCTGAACAGTTACACCACATTTAGCACATGTTGGAATGCACCTGGATGCTTTTCAAAGCGTGTTTGAAAACTGTAACAGCTCCAGCCACTAATGGCGTAGGTTGCGCTTCGTGTTTCACACCTGTAACGGCTCAGCCTTGATGGCTGAGACAGGCTCCCCCTGGGTGGACATGTCTATAAATAGGCATGCATTGGGCTATCCCCGGTCCCTCGAACATCCGACATTAGATAGCTCACTTAGCCAAAGATACTGCAATATTTCCCTCATATTACTGCATCATTTTCGTTGTTCTTCTGCAACTCAGTTTCACCTCTATTTAGTTCGCCAGAGCCTTTCTGATTGTGGTGCTGCCTCGAAAAGGATGAAGCTATTTTATCTTATGGGACAAACCACCGTTAGACGAGCACTACATCGACAAATTTGTCTTGCAGGAAGAGGCTTCCTTGACTTAGTTGTGCTTGATTGCACTTTGTTCATTTTGTTCTATTTAATTTAATTTTATTTCTTTTGTTCTCGTACTAGCAGTACCTGCAGATATAGTTGTAAAAACTTGTTGTACTAGACATAATTACTTGTAGTGTTTTCAGTTCTTCTTCACAGATCTTGTACCCAACAATCGCAAGACAAATTCTCTACTTCTCAAGATCTAAGATGGCTGATCACACTCTTAATGGTGCTGGAGGAAGCAACACCAACAACGGTCATAAACTCCCTCCGAATGCCCAAGTCGACAAGCTCTTCAAGTTTGGAGGAGTGAACTTCAAGACTTGGCAACAAAAGATGCTCTTTTACCTTACAACTCTTGGGTTGGCTGCCTACTTGAAGGAAGACAAGCTCGAGCTTGCTGATGATGAGGCTGATCAAAAGAAGAGAATTGCTTTTGATAATTGGTGTCAAGGGGACTTTCTTTGTCAAAATTTTGTATTAAATTGTTTAGTTGATCCCCTATACGCCGTGTATTTTAATGAAAACACTACAAAAGAATTATGGGTAAAACTAGAAAGGAAGTACAAAATGGAGGACGCGGGTACTAAGAAGTACGCCGCGGCCAAGTATTTGTCATACCAAATGGTTGACAATAGATCGGTGGTGGAAAAAGTGCAAGAGTTTTAACTCATTTTGCACAATGTTCACGCCGAGGGGATGTTACTCCCCGATGCCTTCAATGTGGCTGCGGTCATTGAAAAGTTGCCTCCTTCATGGAAGGACTTCAAGAGCTACCTTAAGCATAAGCAAAAGGTCATGTCTCTTGAAGATTTGGTTGTCAAGCTTCGTATTGAAGAGGACAATCGAAAGGTGGATCCTAAGCCGAGAGCTATGGATGCCAAGGCTAATTTGATGGAACGTGATGGTCCATCAAAGAAAAGGAAAAGAAACCCAACCCATCGAACAAGGGGGTCGTGATACGAGAACCTAAGTTCAAGGGTGTTTGCTACAATTGTGGAAAAAGTGGGCATATGGCGAATCAATGCAAAAAGCCTAAGAATAAAAATAAAGGCAAAGCAAAGATGGATGCCAACAATGTTGAACCCAATGATGATTGGGATGATGACATGTGTGCCATGGTTTCCGAGGTTCACCATGTCGACAATCCACATTAATGGTTTGTTGATACAGGTGCTACATGTCATGTGGCTTCGGATTGGAGTGTGTTTGTCTCCTATAAATCTATTGAAGGAAGAAAGATCCATATGGGCAATCAAGCTTCCTCAGATGTGGTTGGAGTGGGCAATGTTGTGCTCCAACTCACCAGTGGCAAGGATTTGACCTTGAAGGATGTGTTGTGTCCCAGACATCCGAAAGAACCTCGTTTCGGGCTCTTTACTTGTAAATCATAGATTTGAACTTGTATTTGAGTCTGAAAAGTTTATCGTGTCAAAGTTTTGAAAGTTCCTTGGTAGAGGTTATCTAGCTAATGGTCTTTTCAAGTTGAATGTAATGGCAGGGCGCCTAGCCGGAAAGAAAATCAATAAAGTTGAATCTACTTCTTCTTATTTGATTGAGTGCTCTTCTTTGTGACATATAAGATTGGGACATGTAAATCTTAATGCAATAAAAAGATTAGTAAATTTGAATTTACTAAAAGTGGCTGAATTTAAACAAACTAAATGTGAAGTTTGTGTTGAGGCAAAAATGATAAGAACGTCGTTTAATTCAGTCGAAAGGAGCACTAAACCTCTAGAGTTGATACACAAGGATTTCTGTGATTTCAAAATGGTGCAAACTAGAGGTGGGAAAAAGTATTTTATTACTTTTATCGATGATTGCACCAGATATTGTTATCTCTACTTATTGAGAAGTAAAGATGAAGCAATTGATTCCTTTAAAAATTATAAAGAAGAGGCTGAAAATCAATTGAGTACTCAGATCAAGATGATTCGAAGTGATAGAGGTGGAGAGTATGTTGCACCGTTTGAAGAACTATGCGCCGCTTCGGGCATTATTCATCAAACAACGGATCCTTACTCACCTCAGTCCAATGGTGTTGCCGAAAGAAAAAATCGGACACTAAAGGAAATGATGAATGCCCTATTGATAAGTTCCGGGCTACCCCAAAATATGTGGGGTCAAGCTGTCTTAACAGCTAACTATATCTTGAATAAGATACCTCTTAAAGGGAAAGAGATAAC
This sequence comes from Plectranthus barbatus, assembly GCA_026898455.1. Lineage (NCBI taxonomy): Eukaryota > Viridiplantae > Streptophyta > Magnoliopsida > Lamiales > Lamiaceae > Plectranthus > Plectranthus barbatus. The sequence goes on along the minus strand of JAPKLW010000407.1, from coordinate 44,364 downwards.
ACCTTATGAGTTGTGGAAAGGTCGAAAACCTTCCCAGAAGTATCTAAAGGTGTGGGGTTGTTTAGCAAAGGTCGAAGTACCTTTACCCAAGCAAGTTGCAATTGGACCTAAAACAGTCGATTGCATTTTTATAGGGTATGCTTTAAATAGTGCTGCCTATCGTTTTTTGGTGCACAAGTCTGATAATCCGAATGTGACTGAAGGCACCACTATAGATTCAAGGAATGCGATATTCTTTGAGCACATCTATTCGTGTAAAGACAAGGAAGATGTACCGACTATGTCTAGAAAGAGGACATATGAAGAGGCTACTAGTTCTACTCCTATAGAGGAAGAACTAAGACGTAGTCAAAGGGCTAGAGTGGCTAAAAGTTTTGGTCTGGACTTCATCACCTATATGTTAGATGATGAACCTCGAACCATTAAAGATGCATTAGCTAGACCCGATGCCTCATTATGGCGAGAAGCCATTAATAGTGAGATTGAATCGATTATGCAAAACCATACTTGAATTTTAGCCGATCTCCCAAAAGGTTGTTAGCCATTAGGATGCAAGTGGATCCTTAAAAGAAAGTATAAAGACGATGGTTCGGTTGATAAGTATAAAGCTCTCCTTGTGGCGAAATGCTTTAAACAAAGAGAGGGAGATGATTTCTTCGATACCTATTCACCAGTGACTAGGATCACATCTATTAGGTTGCTTATAGTGATTGCTACTTTGCACAATCTTGAAATACAACAAATGGATGTGAAGACAGCCTTCTTAAATGAAGAGCTAGAAGAAGAAATCTATATGGATCAACCCGAAGGATTTGTAGTACCCAGACATGAGAGAAAGGTATGAAAATTGGTTAGATCCTTATACGGTCTTAAACATGCGCCCAAGCAATGGCATGTTCGATTTGACAATGCGATGTTGTCTAATTGATTCAAGTATAATGAATGTGAAAAATGTGTGTACTACAAATGCACGTTTGACAATTTTGTGATTGTCTGCCTTTATGTAGACGACATGTTGATCATGGGAAGAAATCAACAAGTGATTGTTGATACCAAACGAATGTTGGAGAAGAATTTCGAGATGAAAGATATGGGTGTGGCTGATGTGATTCTTGGAATCAAAATCATAAGGCAACCTAATGGAATTGTCCTATCGCAATCTCACTACGTTGAGAAAATGTTAAGGAAATTCGATGCCTATGATAGTTCACCAGCCAAAACACTGTTAGAACTCAATGATCACTTTGTTAAAAACAAAGGTGACCCTGTTGGTGAAAACGAATATGCAAGGGTCATTGGTAGTCTAATGTATTTAACGAATTGTACTAGATCGGAACTTGCATATGCGGAGAACAAATTGTGCCGGTACACGAGCAATCCCAGTAATGATCACTAGAAGGCTCTTGTGAGAGTTTTGAGATACTTGAAGTATACTCTTAACTTGGGTTTGCATTATACAAGTTTTCCACATGTACTTGAAGGGTACAGTGATGCTAATTAGATCTCTGATTCAAATGAATCAACTCCACAAGTGGATACGTATTTACAATCGGTGGAGGGGGCAGTGTCGTGGAAATCCACGAAACAAACTTGTATAGCTCGTTCCACTATGGAATCCGAGTTTATTGCTTTAGATAAAGCAGGTGAAGAAGCAGAATGGCTTCGACACTTTCTAGAGGATGTTCCTTGTTGGAACAAGCCTTTGCCATCAGTGATGATTCACTGTGATAGCCAAGCGGCTAATGCTCGAGCATAAAACAATATGTACAATGGTAAGTCGAGACATATACATCGTTGACATAATACTGTCAGGCAATTGATCTCGAATGGTGTGATATCTATTGATTATGTGAAATCAATTGATAACCTTGCGGATCCGTTAACCATATGGTTAAACCGAGATCAAATGAATAATTTGCTAGAGGGAATGAGATTGAAATCCACAATAAGAATTAGTGTAGTGGATACCCAACCTAGATGATTGGAGATCCCAAGAACTAGGTTCAATGGGACAACTAGACTACACAAGTTCGAGTGATAACACCGACCAGATAATGTCTTCTCTAGTGGCGATGCCTTGGAAATGACTTATCTACCCTTCCCTAAAGATAGCAAGTAAGGTGTTATGAGTCTGCATGTGGTGTAGGTTAAGTCCTAAGTGACTTTTAATAACTCCTGAAAACCTCGTGATGGTCGAGCTTGGCAGGAATGCTCGGAATAGGAGGTCACCTATATAAGTGGAAGTGGGGGCCGCTTCAAATGAACACTTATGAAACCAAAGGGGGCGTCCATAGCCTGTAATAGAACCAAACGTGAGAACGAATGGAGGTTGAAATGTTAATGTTTCAATGTTGTTGACTCGGTGATAAGCTCGTTTTTCTACTCTCTTTTCGCATTGTTTTTCTCTTCT
>JAPKLW010000407.1:26242-36954 GCA_026898455.1 Plectranthus barbatus | reverse complement strand
AAAACCCTACTTTTGAATTACCCAAACAAAGGTTTCAAAAACTATATTCAGTATATGATTCCCATCATTGCACTATCCCTGTGGGTTCGACAACCTTCGGGTTCTTATAAATTTATTTGCCCTTTGCTATAATTTGTATTCAGATTTAGCATCGATCACTCGGTACACACAATGGAGGATTAGTTCAAGGTATCCCTACCACTAAGCCGCCAGTGTGCCCGACAACATTGAAGATGAACAATTCAAAGCCATAAGCTACTTGTTCAGGTGCATTAACATCTCTCGAAATTGAGTTGGCTATGCATCATGCATTTTGGCATTTCCACTCATGGGGGGGATTGTTGGTAATTTAGGTACTTTGTGGTAAATTTCCGATGTGAAATATTTAATTTCGTCGTAATTAAATATTACCAACATAATCTACGCAAAGAGTAGATGATTGTGGTATATTTATTTTCTCAAATCCGAATTCTGGTGAGGGAGAAATGAGTCCACGAAGTGACACGGTTGGTGGGATTATTACATAAGTGAAGTATGTAATAAATGAAGTGTATCCCACATTGATAGATTAAAGTAATTAATCTATATTTAAATACCATTATGGTTGAGGTGTATAATAACCAAGTGTGCAGTGTATGTGGCACCTGGTGGCTCACCTCGCGCGCCGCTGCTCGCCTCGCCCTGCCCCGCCCCTCCTCGACCTACGGTGCTGAGGCTGGTGGCCGAACTCACGCGCCCGTGACCCGTTCCCCGAGCCCCAACCCTATCCTCTGTCTCGGTCTAGGTTCTTTGGGTGGTCTTTGGGTCCTTGGCTTGGCTTGGTCCACGGTGCCTTATCTTTTTGGGCAAGTGAAATGAGCCTGCGTGTTCGACACGTTGACGGTCGACGTGGTGCGCAATGGGCATGTGACGTGGCTGATGAGTCAGCCACGCGTTGCTATTTTATTCTGAACAGTTACACCACATTTAGCACATGTTGGAATGCACCTGGACGTTTTTCAAAGCGTGTTTGAAAACTGTAACGGCTCCAGCCACTAATGGCGTCGGTTACGCTCCGTGTTTCACGCCTGTAATGGCTCAGCATTGATGGTTGAGACAGGCTCCCCCTGGGTGGACATGTCTATAAATAGGCATGCATTGGGCTGTCCCCGGTCCCCCGAACATCTGACATTAGACAGCTCACTTAGCCAGAGATATTGCAACATTTCCCTCATATTGCTGCATCTTTTTCGTTGTTCTTCTGCAACTCAGTTTCATCTCTATTCAGTTCGTCGGAGCCTTTCCGATTGCGGTGCTGCCTCAAAGGATGAAGCCATACCTTTGGGGACAAACCGCTGTTAGACGAGCACTACGTCGGCGAATTTGTCTTGCGGGAAGAGGGTTCCTCGACTCGGTTGTGCTTGATTGCACTTTGTTCATTTTGTTCTATTTAATTTCATTTTATTTCTTTTGTTCTCATACTAGCAGTACCTGCAGATATAGTCGTAAAAACTTGTTGTACTAGACATAATTACTTGCAGTGTTTTCAGTTCTTCTTCACAGATCTTGTACCCAATAATTTTAAACTCATATTATTTTGAGGAATTGGTGCATTTTAATTTATAATATTTATTTAATTTTAAGAAATAGCCTAATAATTATAGTTGTATGAATGTTAGCTATCAAGTTACTAAAATTAACAAACTTAAATTAAGCCATAACTCTTAAGTGTAAGATATTAAATTACAAATATAAACGAATATTACGAGTTAGCTTATAATTTTGTAAGTACTATGTTATTTTTGTAAAGTTAGCGATGTTAGGTGTGTAAATGCAAATATTTTTTATTTTGAGCACAAATCTGAATAAAAAATATATGTAGTGAAAGTTTATTAGACTAGTTTTGTATTTTTCATATGTGTTTATACATTAAGTAATTAGTATTATTTTAAGCAAATTACTATAACATCTTTACTGAAACATGAAAATTCTTTATGTGATTATTTTTATTTATATAATAGAAACATAAGTTACTATTCAGTAAAGTAAATAATATTATTTATCATATTATTTTAAATTATAATATTTGTATATTAATTTAAAAAAAATTTGTTCACGCAACATGCTGGTGTAAATCTAGTTCTCATTTAAAATAGAACCACGCCTGACTATTATGTAGGCGTGGAGGCTGTTGGTGAGGTGACTGTTGTAGGTCCAGGAAATAGTGAAATAAAGGTTGGAGATCTTGTTGCGCATGTTGGTTATCCAATGGGATCATATGCAGAAGAGCAAATCCTTCCTCCCTTGCAAGTGGTTCCAGTGCCTCCTGCAATTGATCCCGTGGTTGCAGCTTACATAAATTTTAGCGGAAATATATCAAACTAGTCATTTTTATTATGCAAAAATCTTAAATAACAATTATTATGTACTCATTGTTAGAGAAATATCCGATACAAATATTCCCAAGCCTCCTGACGAATATCCGCAAGTGCAAGACTCTCAACAAGATCAATCGAGCTCTCAGATTTTGAATTCAAATGTATCTCCTACAAATTAGGAATGTAGTTATATTGTACAAGTATATATACTGCACTTTGTACACAAATGAACATATATGAAAATACACATTTTCTAAGTCCTTTCATGGTAATCAGAGCCTTACTCTCACGAGACTTCTGATCCACCTTTTTTTTCTCTCTCTCATCTCATGGCCACCAACTCTTCTGAATCCGTCCCTCCCTCCCTGATCACTATCAATGTTGCTGCTCAACTACCTTTTAAACTTACTTCTCTCAACTATTTTTCATGGAAAGCACAATTTCATGCCCTCTTCTCTGGCCTGGATCTTCTCGGTTATCTTGATGGTTCTCTTCCCTGTCCCTCGGCTGAACTTTCTCAGAATGACGTTTTGGTTCCGAATCCGGCTCACTCCGCTTGGTGTCGTCAAGATAAACTTATTCTTCATGCTATATTTGCCTCTCTCAGTGAGGCTGTTATTCCTCTTGTATCATCTACCACTACTCGTCAGGAAGCGTGAACTCGCCTGGCTCGACTTTATGCGAAACGCTCCACTTCACATATCATTCATCTCAAGGACAAATTATCCACTATGACTCGGGGCTCCTTGTTGGTTACTGATTTTCTCCTGTCTATCAAGCAAGTTGCAGATGAACTCACTGTCCTTGGTGTTCCTCCATCTGATGCTGACTTACTTATCTACGTTACTCGCGGTCTTGGCCCAGCATACAAAGAACTCATCACTGCTCTGCGAACTCGAGACTCCATCGTTCCATTTGAGGAAATCTTTGTTAAAATAATTGATCATGAGACCTTCCTTCTTCACAATGAAAAACACTTCTCTGATCCCCATCCTCCCACCGCTCATCTCTCCAAACACTCATCCTCCTCTCGTCACCCAAAACACCCACCACTCCCGCTCAATCCTGGCTTGCTTCCCATGCCTACACCCTCCACTGCTTCTTTCAAACACTCACCATCCTCCTGTCCCCCTCTAGTTGTTTGTCAATATTGTGACAAGCGTGGCCATGATGCCAAGCGTTGCTTCAAACTCTTTCCTCATCTTCGGACATCTCGCCCCTCCGCACATCACACCGCTGTGACCTCATCTCCCCATGCTCCTTGGATAGTTGACTACGGTGCCTCTCACCATGTCACCTCCCAGCTATCTAATCTTTCTATCCATCAACCTTACGAGGGTCCCGATGATATTTACATTGGCGATGGCTCAGGTTTATCTATCACACATACGGGTTCTACTTCTATTTCACCCTCCTTTACTTTGTCTAATGTTTTATGTGTTCCCTCTATCAAACAAAATCTTTTATCTGTTTCTAAGTTTTGTCGTTCAAATAACACATCCATTGAATTTTTTCCCTCTCATTTTGTTGTTAAGGATCTACATTCAGGGACACCCCTACTCCGCGGAAAGAATCGGCATGATCTCTACGAGTGGCCCACATTCCCGACTACCTCCACAAATTCCACCGTGGCTCTTTCCACTGTCCTTAATTCGGCTGCATCTCCGGTCACTTGGCATGAGCGTCTAGGCCATCCCTCTCCTAAAATAATTCAGTCACTTGTCAGCTCCGGTCTGCTCACTCTTTCTTCCACCTTGTTGATAAGCTCGTTATTTCACTCACTTATCTATATTATTTTTATACTATTTTATGTAGATTTATTGAGTTTATATATATTTTTTATGCATGATGTTAGTATTAGGTGGTTTTAGGTGTGTTTTGAGGTTTATGCAGGTTTTTAGGCCTAAACTCATGAGAAAACCGTTCCGAAAGCAGTGACGTGTAAGAGTAGCAGTGAAGAGTTTTTCCACAAGAGGAATTCGGGCTATTGGTGCATGGAAATGGATAGAACTTTGAATTAGCTTTCCAACGCAACTGGAATCGGGTCAATCGGAGTTCGGATGAGGAAGTTATGGCCAAAACCGTGAGACCGCACAGGAGGGGCGAGAAGCTGCGTCGACAGACGCCAATCGAAAGCGGTCGACGAAGCAAGAAGTTGAGACTCGGTCGACGTGGATCAGCCACGGTCGACGCATACATGTCTGCTGGAGCAAAAATCTGATAAAATTCGGATTTATTCATATCTTTAGCCCTAGATTTGATAGGATACACCTCCACCTCTATAAATAGCTGCATAAATTCAATTTTTAGGAAAGAATTCGATTTCCCAATCATATTCCTCATTCCATATTTCAGATTTTAGAGATTCCAAGAGTTCTAGGGTTTATGTTTGAAGACAGAGTTTTGTGGGAAGACATTCCAACCCAAGTTTTTATTCAAATCAGGTTTTATTTTTCTATGATGAATATTACTCTGAATATGTGTAACTAATCTCTTCCTCAGATTCTAGGGTTTCGAACTATCAATGTATGCTTGTTTGATTAATTGAATTATTTTCCCTTTCCCTTCGTAGTTTGTGAAATCTGTGCTTATTCATAATCTTGATTTGTTGGCCACTTTTTGGATTATCTAGTTGATTACTTGAGATGTAACTGTGATAGTTTTCAATCGAAAGAGATTTTCACAATATAATCTGATTTCTTGTCGTAACTGAAGGAGATTGATTGTAGGGATAAATCTGTAGATCTTTGGAGTTAGTTAATTTATCTTGAGACCGAGCGGAGATAGGTAATTAATTAATCTACTTTACGAATTGTCCAACAAAGAAGTTCGTAATACTTTTCTGATGTTTCACTACGAAGAGGAATTAAAATTGGGAATTAATCGATTCATTCATACATGTTAACTTGATAGGTAGATATCCCTGGAATCTGTGCTTCTCTTATTTGACTTCAAAAGATTTTCAATTTCCTGTTTAATTTTCATTAGCAAGTATTGCAATTTTCAAAACACCAAAACTTTTTATCTGATTTTCCTACCCAGTATTTTAAGAACGTCTGATTTAGTATTTAGGATTTTTTCGTTATTTCATTCCCCTGGATCGATAACCTTAGGGTTTACAAATTTATTTGCCACTATTTCTATAATTAATCTGTAGAAATTACAGTGATCAAATTGGCGCCGTTGCCGGGGAGTGAACATAATTAATCTTACTATTAAGTCTGTGATTGAAATATTACTTTAGGCTGTAATTTTTTGTGTTTCATATAATTTCTTCAAGTTTTCGTACCCGCCGTCGACCGACGAGGACGCCGCGTCGATCGATGAAGTGGATTCTTTTCGTCAATCGACGCTAGGTCCAAGCGATTGACGTCGCTTCTGTTTTTCCAAATTTCCGTTTATTTCAGTTTGTTTCGTTTTATTTCCAGTTTCACCTCACTACCTCCTTTGCTGTACAGGTAGTGCATGAGTACAAGAGCTCGAGGAAAGGACCCGCTTTATTACTACCCGGACATTGAAGCCACTTGCAGAAAGATCCGAAGGAATAAGCGTACTCAGGAAAGCTCAAATAATCACACAATGGAAGATAACGTACCACCGCCTCCACCAGTGCTAACTGCAGAGGAGCAGGCTGTGCTTCTCCAAGAAGTCCAAGCTATGAGGGCGCAAATCCAACAATACCATTTGGAAAGAAACCTCGAGAGGAATAATCCGAATGGAAGGGATCTTCGACATAACCCACTATTTGAGGACAAGCCCGACGATGAAGAGGACGACAATCAGGATCCTCCAGAGGAATCCGACGATGAGGAAGAAGAGGAAGCCATGCAGAACCGGTACAAACCTCGGTTCAGGGAGACAGACTTCAGGATTGGCATCAATGCCAATAATTTTGAGCTGAAGACCGGATTGGTGCAGATGGTGCAACAAAATCAATTCGGAGGAAGGGCTACTGAGGATCCTTACGCCCATCTAGATAAGTTCTTGATGCTCTGCAACACTGTCAAAATCGGGGGAGTCAGCAAGAGTGCCATCCGAATGCGTCTGTTCGCATTCTCTCTGAGGGATAAGGCACAATCATGGTTCACTGCACTGGACAAGGAGAGCATAAGCACATGGACTGAATTGAGGAATGAATTCCTGGAAAAAAATTTCCCTCCGAATGTCATCAGGCAGAGAAGGAAAGAAATCATCAGATTCGCTCAAAGGCCTGATGAGAGCTTCAGTGAGACGTGGGAGCGATTCAAAGAGCTGTTAAGATCTTGTCCCGGACATGGTTTTCCGCCAGGAGAACAAGCCGAAGCATTCTATGAAGGGCTCAATGATAAGACAACCAAATTGGTGGACACCACACTAGGAGACACGATCATGACGAAGAGCGGAAAGAAAGCCATGGAGTTCTTCCAAAAGATGGCCAACAATACTCAACGGTGGTCCTCAAGCCGAACTCGGCCTGTGATGGTGGTCGAGAAGGAGAAAGTGGTGGAAAAATTTGCTGAACAACCTGACTTGGCAGCCGAGCTGAAAAAGCTCAGAGAAGATTTCGCTGCACTGAAGCAGGAGAAGACAGTTGCTGCAGTAGAGCCAGTGCAAGCTCTTTCTGAGGGGGAATGTTCCACTGTAAATTTCATTCAAAGGGGCGGTTATCAAGACAACTACCGTGGGGGATATCAGCAGCACAACCAGCCCTACACTTTCAATCACGCGAGGAACCATCCTGGATTTTCCTACGCGAACCCCCAAGCAGCTGAGCAACCACCACCTGGGTTTGCAGTGCAAGATGGAGAAGTGGAGGAGAAGAAGAAGCCAAATCTCGAGGAGATTTTGGCCAAGTTCATGGAAGGCTCTACTGATATTGTAGCCAAGTTGAAGCAAGAGATAGCTGGAGTAAAGACCAAGGTGGACCAAGTCGAGAAACACGTACAGATCATACAGACTCAGGTCGGTCAGATCGCCAAAGCTCTCGAAGCCCAGCACAAACCCGGGAAATTTCCTAGCAATACTCAAGCTAACCCCAAAGTTCAGAGTCAGATAAACCAAGTGAATGCTATCACTCTAAGAGGGGGAAAATCGTATGAAGGGCCTGAACAATCAGAAAAAGGCGCCTGAGATGAAGAAGAAGCCGAAGAAGAGGCAGAAATTGCCCCAGGCGAAGCTCCGTCGACCGACGGAGCATCCTCGTCGATCGACGAAGTGCCAAAGCTCCCGTCGAACGAGGTTGAAGCTCGTCGATCGACGCCAGTCGAGCCACCAATGTATAAGCCTCCCCTGCCGTATCCGCAGCGGTTTGCCAAAGCAAAGATGAACGAGAAATATGCACGCTTTCTTGAGAACATGAAGAAAGTAAACATTAACATTCCTCTGATTGAGGCACTACGAGAGATACCGGGGTATATGAAATTTTTAAAGGATATGGTCTCTCAGAAAAGACCCTTCGTAGAGCACGAGAGGGTCAACTTGTTCGAGGAATGCAGCGCGATTATCCAAAAGAAGATGCCGCTGAAGAGAGAAGACCCGGGATCCTTCACGATCCCCTGTGTCATTGGAGGAGAGACCTTCGGGAAGGTCCTTTGTGATTCAGGTGCATCTATAAACTTAATGCCGCTGTCAATCTTCAAGCGGTTGAAGATCGGAAGCATCAAGCCCACCACCATATCACTGCAGATGGCTGACAGATCAGTCACTTACCCGAAGGGCATCGTGGAAGACGTGCTTGTGAAGGTGAAATACTTCATCATTCCAGCAGACTTTGTGGTTCTTGACATGGAAGAAGACCACAACATCCCTCTTATCTTGGGGAGATCTTTCTTGAAGACTGCTGGAGCATTGATTGACATTCGAGACGGCAAGCTGACATTCCGAGTCAATGACGAGTCGGTCACCTTCCCCATCTTCAAAGAAGTGCAGAAGCGCAATAAAGGGAGCTATCAGGAAGAATGCCACATGATCAATCGATTAAATCTGGTGATTTCCTCTCCTTTTTCTTCTAGTGCAACTGATTCGGATTTTCCGGAGAACTGCTTACTGCACTCTTTGCTTTTGTCTTCAGATTTGGATAAGGTAGATAATGAGCTTGTGGATCGGGCGATGGAGCTGGATGTATCCGAGGGGATAACACATGAAAAAGAGAACAAACAGAAGCGGTTGTCAAGCCTACGCAGCCAGAAAAAGAAAAGAAAACGTGGAAAAGCACCCACGTCAATCGACGAAGGAGCCTCGTCGATTGATGCAGCCGTTGGATCCTCGTTGATCGATGCTACAGTCACGTCGATCGACGCACGAAGGAAGTCAGACTCGGAATTTTCATCGACAGAAGCAGCGCGACGTAGAAAAGGGATTGCGGCAGTTTCACCCACGTCAACCGACGCAAATCGGGGAAAATTGCAATCTAACTCTGATCTGCTGGTTCTGAAACTCAAGATGCTTCCGGCACACCTTAGGTATGGGAAGTTGGACAAATTACTACGAGTCCTAAGGAAGTACAAGTCCGCCATTGGAGGGACATTGAGAGACACCAAGAAACGGGGGATACAAGTTATCAAGAACAAAGAAGGAAAGGAGGTCGCGAAAGAACCTGCCTGGACCTGACCTCCCTGATGATGATTGAAGACTCCGGGGGATAAAAAAGTTGATGTCTGAGATCAACTACCAGGTATCGTTCCCTCTCTAGTCTGATTTTCAAACTTATTCCACTCTTCGAGTTGGAAATAAGTTTGGGGGGATGTGGACAAGAGATAGAACGTCCTATCTTTTATTTATTCTGCTTTTCGTACTTTTATTTATTCTGCTTTCCATATTTAAATTTTGCCCTAATTCTTAATTTTATGCTATTTTGTGGGGAAAATTTTTGAGTTTTGAGATAACCTGAACGAGATTGTGAGATTAGAATTGATTGAGGGTTGAGTATTGAATTGATTGAGATTGTGGTTAGATGCCTATGAATGTAGAATACCGCATGATATGACTGATTTGACACTTATACTTGCATGCTGATTGAGCTGATTTGAAATTGACTGTGGAAGAAAAATTTTAATCCTTGTGTGAGAAATTGAGCCTTTATTTTGTTTGATGTGAGATTCACATGTGAGTTTTGATTTCTCTAGAACTTGCTTATTTTCTGTGTTGAGGCTGCATAGTGTGCACAAGTTGAGAAAATGATCTTAGGCCATCTTTGATAACCCAATATCCTAAACATTGTCCCTTCACAATAAATTTTTCCCTAGTTAGCCACTTTGAGCCTGTACAATTTTTCTTTCCTTGTCTATGAGATTAAGAAAAGTATTGTCTCACTCGTGTCTTGAGTTGTGGTATGTATGGGGTTGATTGGTGAATTGGTGATAAGATATGATAAATTAGTGGTGAAAAGATGTGTGAAAAAGAAGCTCAAAGAAATAATTAGAATTCTCATAAGCTCTCTGAAAACAAAAGAATTCAAAATTTATGAAAAAGAGCATAAGAGATTCAATATGAGCTAGAAAAAAAAAAAATAAAAGAGAGGTTGTGTATTTGTTGATATATTTGAGGAGATGAGGTGGATGATGAATAGAAGGTGGTTTGGATTGATTAAGGAAGTACAACTTGATTGATTTTAGTCACTTGGCCATATTTCCCTACCTTTCACAAAAAGCCTACATTACAACCTAATGAAAGTCCTTTTTGATTCTAGACTTGTGTACACATTCTAGCAGTGGAGATATTAGAAAATTTGCAAGCCTATGGTAGAAATTTCTTCATACATGTTGTTGAGTGCTTTCATATATATCTTAAACACTTGAGAGTTGAGCGATACACTTCCTGTGAGTTCTTCCACGGTTGATGAATTTTCTGTCTCTTTCAAATTGCTTGTGGGTAGTGGATTATTAGTTCTTGACTGTGATGAATCTTGTGAGGCATTGCACTTTAACCACTTGATCTTTTGATTTCTTTCTTGCCTATTGATTGAGGACAATCAAACGTTCAAGTTTGGGGGATTTGATAAGCTCGTTATTTCACTCACTTATCTATATTATTTTTATACTATTTTATGTAGATTTATTGAGTTTATATATATATTTTATGCATGATGTTAGTATTAGGTGGTTTTAGGTGTGTTTTGAGGTTTATGCAGGTTTTTAGGCCTAAACTCATGAGAAAACCGTTCCGAAAGCAATGACGTGTAAGAGTAGCAGTGAAGAGTTTTTCCACAAGAGGAATTCGGGCTATTGGCGCATGGAAATGGATAGAGCTTTGAATTAGCTTTCCAACGCAACTGGAATCGGGTCAATCGGAGTTCGGATGAGGAAGTTATGGCCAAAACCGTGAGACCGCCCAGACGGGGCTGACCTCAGTTTTCCACGTCGATCGACGGGGATGCTG
>JAPKLW010000407.1:0-25842 GCA_026898455.1 Plectranthus barbatus | reverse complement strand
AGTATTGCAATTTTCAAAACACCAAAACTTTTTATCTGATTTTCCTAACCAGTATTTTAAGAACGTCTGATTTAGTATTTAGGATTTTTTCGTTATTTCATTCCCCTGGATCGATAACCTTAGGGTTTACAAATTTATTTGCCACTATTTCTATAATTAATCTGTAGAAATTACAGTGATCACTTGTCATCTACTTTTTTCTGTGAATCGTGTCTGTGTAATAAAAGCCAACGCCTACCTTTTGGTGAATCTAGTTTATCTAGTGCTGGTCCCCTAGATCTCGTATATACCGATGTCTGGGGTCCATTTCCAGTACCCTCCGTAGATGGTTTTTGTTACTATGTCATCTTTGTTGATCACTTTACCAAATATGTCTGGCTTTATCCTTTACGCCTTAAGTCTGATGTTCTTACCATATTTTTTCAATACAAATCTCTTATTGAAAATTTTTTTAAGCGTCCAATTATCACGGTTTACACTGATGGTGGAGGTGAATACACTGCCCTGAAAACTTTTCTCTCTAATGAAGGAATTCAGCATTTAAAAACACCACCACACACACCACAACACAATGGTACCTCTGAACGACGTCATCAACATATTGTCAGTACAGGCTTAACACTTCTTCACCAAGAAAAAATGCCGCAAAAATATTGGACTTATGCCTTTCAAACCGCTGTCTATCTCATTAATCGTCTTCCCACACCACTCTTGCATTTTTCTACACCTTATGAAAAACTTTTCTCTCGCCTACCAAACTACAACAAATTAAAAGTGTTCGGTTGTTTATGTTTTCCATGGTTAAAACCCTACACGTCCAACAAACTCGAACCCAAGTCCGCTCCATGTGTCTTTCTTGGCTACTCTCTTAATCAGAGTGCTTATTTTTGTCTAGATATTACGACCAACAGAGTTTACACCTCCCGCCATGTTCGCTTTGTAGAACATGAATTTCCCTTCTCAAATCATCCCCCCTCTGACAACTTTATCCCAATCATCACAGCTACCTCGCCCACTCATCAATCCATTTCTCCAGCTGCACCGTCCTCCCAGCAGCAAGTCCCCCTTCACCACAGCCTTGGGTCGCTAGTTGACATCATGCCGCCTCTCTCCTCGTGTTCAGGTAACACCCCTCCTCCATTGCATACCCCTTCACCCTCCCCATCTCCTGATACTGTAGCTCCATCTCACCCCATGATCACTAGGTCCAAAAATAATATCTTCAAACCCAAACGTCTTTATCAAGCCTCTACCAAGCATCCCCTTCCCGACTCTACTGAACCGACATGTGTATCCCAAGCCATTAAGCAAGCTGAGTGGCGGCAAGCCATGTCTGATGAATTTAATGCTCTTCTTCGTAATGGCACATGGGAGCTTGTTCCTCCCTCTTTATCTCAAAACCTCGTTGGTTGCAAGTGGGTGTTCCGAATCAAACGGAATCCTGATGGCTCTATCTCTAAATACAAAGCTCGTCTTGTGGCTAAGGGATTTCATCAAAGGCCAGGACTTGACTTTCAGGATACCTTCTGTCCAGTCTTCAAGCCTACGACTATCCGATTAATTCTTTCCATTGCTATATCTAATGGTTGGCAACTTCGACAGTTGGATGTTAATAATGCATTCCTACACGGGTCACTGACTGAAGAAGTTTTTATGCAGCAACCTCCAGGGTTCATTGATCATGCTCATCCTAACTTCGTATGCAAGTTACAAAAAGCAATTTATGGTCTCAAACAGGCTCCCCGCGCTTGGTACACTACTCTAAAATCCTTCTTATTGTCTTTCGGCTTTCGAAATTCTCACAGTGATGCCTCACTTTTTATCTATCATCAAGGATCTATCACCTGCTACTTTCTGGTCTATGTGGATGACTTAATTGTCACAGGCAATTGTCCCAAGTTCTTGCAAGAGTTTCTGTCTGCCCTTGGCTCGGCCTTCTCTCTCAAGGACCTTGGGGATCTGCATTTTTTCCTTGGTATTGAGGTTCTTCCCACTCCCGCAGGTACTTTACTCACTCAACATAAATACATTCGAGATTTACTGGAACGAACCAACGTGGGTGGAGCCAAGGAATGCACGACACCTATGTCTTCTACTCAAAATCTCAAACTTCATGATGGCTCTCCAGCTACTGATGCTACTAAATATCGTCAAGTCATAGGTGTTCTTCAATATCTGTCCTTAACTAGACCTGACATCTCATATGTTGTCAACAAGTTGGCTCAATTTATGCATTCTCCAAGTGAGACACATTGGACTGCCGCAAAACGCCTGCTCCGCTATCTCAAATTTACTATGCATCAGGGTCTTTTTCTAAAGAAGAATCAAGCTCTCAATCTCACTGCCTTTACTGATGCTGATTGGGCTGGGAATCTTGATGACCGAACATGAACATCGGCTTACATTGTGTACCTGGGCGGTAATGCTATTTCTTGGTGTTCTAAAAAGCAAAAGATTGTTGCCCATTCTTCTACCGAAGCTGAATATCGAGCACTTGCCTCATGTGCAGCTGAAGTTCTGTGGTTAAAGAACTTACTACAAGAACTTCACATTCCTCAAGTCGCTTCTCCAACTATCTTCTGCGACAATATTAGTGCCACATATCTGTCTGTCAATCCAGTGTTTCATTCCCGCATGAAGCACATTGCTATTGATTACCACTTTGTACGCGATCATGTTACTGCTGGCTCCTTTAAGGTATCTCACATAGCGTCAAAGGATCAACTTGCTGATGCACTTACAAAACCCCTGTCCTCATCCTTGTTTAATCTACTTCGCTCCAAGATCGGTGTCTCCAATGGGAGCACCGTCTTGCGGGGGCGTGTTAGAGAAATATCCGATACAAATATTCCCAAGCCTCCTGACGGATATCCGCAAGTGCAAGACTCTCAACAAGATCAACCGAGCTCTCAGATTTTGAATTCAAATGTATCTCCTACAAATTAGGAATTTAGTTATATTGTACAAGTATATATACTGCACTCTGTACACAAATGAACATATGAAAATACACATTTTCTAAGTCCTTTCACTCATTCAAAAAATAGTCAAATTAAAATGAAGGGACATAAATATCCCTATTATTTAAAGGGTTTACAAGTTTACCAATCATTAAAGCAATAAAAATCTCGTTATTGCTGAGAATAATTGCTATAAAAAAACACATTTAATTAATTACACCTAACATTATTTTTACTTTGACTATTTAATTTGTAGCAATAGATAAAAAAATTAAATGAAATGAATTTTCTGCTATGTGTTTTGTCATTTACAACTGAAAGTTTTAGAAACAAATAAATATATATATAATTAAATTGGGACTAACAATTTTAGAATTAAAAATTTTAAATAATTAAATAAGATTTAAAAAAACACAGTCCTTTGCAATTTGCAATTTGTATGCAAGTCAAATTTTGTTGTTTTGCTAAAATTTTATAAATAAATATAACAATTAAATTGGATTAGTTTAAAAAATTAAATGCAACTAATTTTGATTTGGATTTTGACCAGTTGCAATTTGTTTATTTTTTTCATTTGTGACCAAATGAAGTTTTTTATATTGAACAAAATAAAAATTTTGAAAAAAAAAAAAAAAGAATTGGGAACCTTTAAATTTGAATATTTGTGATAAAAAAATTTAAAGTTGATATTTAAAAAGTTTGGAATTCATATATGTTAAAGTGAGGATATTTTAGGAATATAGCTATTCCTTGAATGAGTAGATAAAAATGATTGTTCAAGGTTTTTATATAGTGAAAGTGGCTAATTGATATTTTGACTCTTTTAGTGTAATTATTAAAATGTAAAATTAATAAACAAGAAACTTTATAATTTTATTTTTTACATGAATAGTTTTTAATCGAGGGTTTTTGGTAACGAAAAGAATTTGGGTATTATAATTACCAAAAATCTGAATTTTGCGCAATAATTGAATAGATTTATATATTGCAAAACTAATGAGAAGTTACGTTCAAATTTTCAACTAACCCAAAACAATAACAAAACAAAATTTTATTATCTGAAAACAGAAGTGCACAAAAAATACTTGACGATCATTTCTATAGTACACAATAACTATTCATCTAGAAAGAAAAAAATATGCATATTCACATTAGATGTCGCCAAGAACAAATAAATATACCTACTCCCTCACAAACGAAACTATCCCACTCTTTTTCCGATTATAGTTGAAACAATCTTTCAAACAATTACAATTACACTTCCAGATACAGTTCAGTCTCTTCTGATAGAGAAATTTGCACCCCCCAACAGCATCAAGTCCGAGGAAGTTAATGTAAGCAGTCTTTTAATTGCAGCAACTGAGAAAGAAGGTCGTTTTTAATATCGAGATAATATGTGGTATTGGTACCCTAGAAGCAAGTCAGGAAGATTGAGAAATAGAATCTGAAAAAATAATGAATAGCTTATATTCCTGTTATATCAATTATCATTTCAACGATCAACATCCAAGCCATAGAATTTCTCAATTCTGATAAAAGGTGGGGGAACGAAGAAGATTAGATATATAATCAAAAGTTACTTCGAAAAGTTTCAAAAGAAATCAAAAAATGGAAAAGCCTCAAGAAATTACAAGAGAACATGGACTAAGGTGGTGATAATCAATCATGTGTGATCGTATCAACTATAATTATGCTGCTGGTAATAATGATTAAGCTATCGCAACAGCATATGTTCCTGTTTAAGATCTGATAGCCAAAACAAATTATTCATATCAACAATAACCATAGGATCACTCATAAAAAGAAGAGTTATACGTTGTGTTTTGCAGCTGAAAAGAGCATCCCACAAGGAACAAGTCAGTTTTTTGCAAAATTTCAATGTTTATTTATTTGAATACCCGAGATTTGGGTAGCATGCACAAAGAACTCGATACAATTGCAAATAAAAAAGTGTAGATCTTGGACAACAGCTCTCATAACAAACATACTTGACAAAGTCAGAGTCACTTGTAATTACAACATGAAGTCTTTGTTCTTGACTGTAAACTTGGTTTCATAACCTAAGCTCTAATCCTAGTTATGCTAAGAAGAGTTTGACAGCAAATTTTAAATGGTAGTAAGATTGATAGACATAATATTTGCAGCAGTGTTAAAGTATTATGGTCTAGATGTGAAAATAAATGGTCGATATCATGTGAGTTGCTCTATAAGCAGTTAGTCTGTCAGCTTACTACATTTACACAAAATGAAGTTAATTAGTTTTGCTAGCAAATTGCAACCTACTTTCATCTTTAAGTTTCAGTTGGTGTATTCAAATAAATTAGAAGCATAAGTTATATATTGTGTTTTGTTAGTAGATAATTTGGTTGTTCTCTGCTATCTTTAAGAAATTGCACCAAATTACTAGCAACTTGATAAAATATTTTTACTCTTCACATGTTAGCATCCCCATTTGTTACTTTTGGGCAAAGAAACAGGTACGAGAACAAACCTTCAAATCATTTAGCCTTGTCCTTCCTTTGCTTAGCATCAGAGATGTGAAACATAAGCTGCATATTATGCAATAGATATCGACTTAGCAATTTGAGCAAGAAATTAAAGATTGCATAAGAATTTGTCTTGTGATTGTCACCTTAGTTCCAATATAGAATGAAAAGAACAAGCCACCTAGTGTTGGTAGACCTGCAATGCATAAAATGTAACAGCCCTGTAGAATATATATCATAACAAGAAAGTAAAGAGACAAACCTCCTTCCTGAAGGAAGCCAGAAACCAACCAATTAATGCCTGATGGGCCAATTACAAAACCGACAAGATTAGCCACCTGCAGTAAATTACACTTTTCAGATTCGTAAACATCAAAGCCATTCATACCCAGGGAAAAGTTTTTGTTGATCTGTAAAATCTAGTTTGAGATTATTAAGAGGGAAAAGTTTTTGCACTATGAACAATGTTACAATAAATGAGCTATTACAACAGTGTTGAAAGAACAGAAAGTTCATCAACTTCTAGCATGAAAATCATTAAAATTATATTCTAGATCTCCTTAGAATAACTTCTGGAGCAAGAAAAATATCAGTCATATATACCTGATGTAGAGAACACATAACTAAACCAAGTCCTATCTAAACGAAAATAATGTAGATATACAAAAGATCTTAGCACAGCAGACAACTAATTGTCGATTATCTATTTATGAAATTTAATTTCTTATCTAGATGCCCCACATAAACTGTTTCCAAACCAGCTACTGTAAAAAAAAATAGCATCATCATTTTGATTTAACATAAAAATACTATTTTTAAGTTAATGATGATTTGGCAGAAGACAAACCATCAGACAAGTAATTGTTACTGAACCAGCAACAGCTCTGAGTTCCCGAAAAACAAGTTCCCTAAAAGCACCATCGACCTGGAATGGATGTGAGAAATTGGGTTTAGAAATTGAATATTGACATGGAAGGCTGCTATATTATGATTGTTTTTCATCCCTTCATCATATTTAAGAACCTAAACACTGCTGCCAAACAGAATCGCTCACAGCACATCCAGATTTGAACCTTTTTTTTTTACTCAAATTTATCATTCTCAACTTTTCCTCTCTTAGACATAAAAAAGGGCCCCATCTTGATGAGTTTGTTAATGGCATTAGGCGAAAATTGCAAATACTTGATGCATAACCAATGATCTATAGTGAGAAAGTTAATACACTTTAGTGTCTTAACTTTGCATGCACAGGGCACACTTTCGTTGCCTTTCTACATTACAATTTAGGATCAGTAGTCCTCATATTCTGATAGTTCCTTTCGTTCTGGACTCCATAAATAACATGCTATTTATCATTAGCCTAAATGTACTCAGTTCAATCTGAAGTCGCATGAAAAACGTAATCACGAAAAAAGGGATGACAATAGAAAAGGATATGAAAATACACAAGTACCTGAAAAGCATTTGTTGCTGATTTTATCAGCATTTCTGGTATAAAAAATATACATGTCAACCATGCCCAAGAAAGAAGCTTCCTGAAATCAAGGAAAGGCTTCATATTAGCAATTGGGTTGAGAAAAAGGAGAACAACATCTTATGAACTAGAAAACATCCGAGAGGTTAATTTACCACTCTAAATCATGCCAGACAGCAACAAAAGTGAAGATAACCCAAACATTCAGCAACTTCTTTTGAGAACCCCCGAGAGGTATGTAAACATACCTAATAAAAAAATGAGTAGACATTATCTTGTAGCACAGTTAGAATTTGTAAAAATAACTAAGATAAGACATCAAGAAAATGAGAAAACATGCACCTGACAAGCCACTTGTTAAATGAAGCATGCCAGTTTTTCCAAAAGCTTTCCAAATTGTGGCAATTGTTTATGCACTTTGGCATATTCTCTGGAGGCACAATGCCATTAATCTGCATTGATATGTTCGGACTTTTTTTTTTTAGTAGTAGAACATGTTAGAACTTAATACAGTCTCTATGCCAAATGTAGCATGGGAATCAACATGAATAAGAAAGAAGTGATTTGAAGATAGCCTACCAGTGACCAGAAACGGAAATAGCGCCAGATAAGGAGAAATTTTAACCACATGAAGTTTAGAACCTGTTTGCATCAACAATGGAGATAAAAACATTATGCTCTGAAATATAACAAAATACTAATCTGGCATTATGTCTGCTGTAAAAGAAAAGACTAATATTTAAGCTTTCTTCAAAAGGTTCTGATATCTCATGTAGTAAGTCCAAATGAAGTAATTGAAGGTGAATACTGATCTACTAATCATGATTGGCACTTCTAGCTCATAAACTGAAGATCAACATAACCCAATACAGTCTGCTCGTTCCCTAATGGAATTATTTGGTAGTTTATGCATCTGCTAAGAAAAACCATGATTTCCAATGAAGAAAGTTAAATATGTTCTTGATAGTGTTCTTTGAGGCCCTGAAATCAGCGTCTACATTGGATGCTACTCGGTTTTCCACAAATTGATAGACTATCATGAGATTAAAAATCACATAGGGTCATATCAACTTGGAAACAACTCATTAAGACTTTTCCAACGTTTTACAGTTACAAGGACTAATTTTAGCAGTTACACTATGCTAGCAAGAGTATTCACAAAAGTCAAAAATACTCAGTTATAGATGAGCCAGAGTATATTAAGATCAGAACTTACACCATATCCAATGATAAAGATGTCCACTGGAGACAACTGTTTCCACATACCACTGCAGACAGTAATTCAAATCTCATTTGGTCAAGTTTAATGCCTGAATGTCATCTTTTAGCAATGAATTTAAAAATTACTCACCTAATGGCAAAGGCATTATAGTAAAAGAAGTGTGTCATGAATTCCATTAAGGATAGACAAAAAACCCAACGGAATCCATACCAAGCGACTTCTTGAGATGAGTACATTTTCTGCGGAGAATCTAACTGCCACAAATATGAAAAAGATATTTCTAAATTCCTTTTAAATAAACCATTTATAGTAGTAGGGTATGTTTTGAGAGGAAAAGCATCTGTGCTTATTTAAGAATATTAAGAATTTGGCATTGATAAATATATCCAATTCCATAACTCTTTTGCTAAGCATTAGCATCCTCCTTTTTTGTTGATGGTACAGTAACAGGAAACATGGTGGAAAAGTGTTTGGACAAACATTTTAATGCCAAAACCATATAAAATACTTGCAACATGATTCCAATGCAAACAAAGTTACAAACTGCCAAAGGTGTTGTAGCCTAACGGTACCCCTCACCCCTAAGTTGTTGAGAGACCGAGGGTCGAACTCTACCAGCCTCAATTTAATATTGTAACTCAATTTCAAAAATAAAAAATGGCTATAAACCAACCACACATTTACATAAACATAACATAAGTAATGTATAAAAATATAGACACAGAATTTAAATATAGTGTTACTTTAACCAAAACAAACCTGCGAAGCAAATGCATTGAAGCTAATAATCGGTCCAGCAAGGTAAAGAGGCGCATAAACCAAATAGCACAAGTATACCGGAAACGAGAACATGTCATCTGTCACTCTTTTCTCCTGGGAAGTATATCAAATACAAAAGATTAAAAAGATTATAATTTCCATTTCATGAAAATGTTTAAGTTGAATAAATATTTCGAAATAATTAAAGTTTGGTAGTTGAGAATGAGAGCTAACTTGTAAGACAAGGTAGCATGTCTTGCCAGTTGAACAATCGTCACATCTGTTAATATGCTTCTATAATAAACAAAAGATATCGTAAAGGAAAAGATGCTCCAAAATAAGAATATATAAATAAATTCAACTTTTCCCAACAGATTTGTTCTAATAATTAATCACCCACAGCTTCCAACGAGATAAGTCAACATAAGTTAGTCACACATATCATCTAGGTATAGTCAACTAACTAAAAACAATTCCACTTCAGTACTAATATAGTCAACTAACTAAAAACAATTCCACTTCAGTACTAATATTGATAGTATTTGCAGTCGTTGCTTAATAGTTGCTTGTTTATAGTATCCTTATTAATCAAGAAGACAACCAAGATTTGCTTAACATTTGTTCCTTAACGTGCATGCTTTCAAGATTTGCATCAGAAGTTCACAAAGTGTGGATGAAAGTACAATGAAAAAATTTGTATTCATGTAGGTAGTTCATTCAAATACTAGTGAAAGAGTTTTATTGTTCAAGAATCCAATTACCATCTTCAAGTTAAGAAGATCAAGATGAGTCAAGTTTTTTAGTTAAATATCTGTCACAAGGGAGGGACAAGGTAGATTGAGCATACACTTAATCAGACACTAAGAAAACCGAGAGGAGCTTATGTTTCCAGAATAATTGAAACTAAAACCATACCTTGTAATCAAAAACACTGCGTTGGTCAGTCCAATGGTAATCGTGACCAAAGCTTATCATACGTAGGACAACTGCAAAAAAGAATATGAAATACAAAGAAAATAAAATAGAACAAAAGAAGAACAAACAAAAATCCTTGAGATATGGAAGTCAAGATAGATCTGTACTTGTTGTCCAACGTATGCATATCTTTTTCTTTTTCTTTTTTCTTTTTGAAATAGAATGCATTACTTTACACCCCACCCCGATGTCCCCATTGTATCAAAGGACCCATGACCAATTGGACACATGCAATGCACTTTAACCACATGCGCCCCGAGTTAGGGACAAGTATGCATTCTTGTTAACAATATTCACCATAGTAATTCAAATCAACTTATAAGACAACTTAAACATTTTGTATGGTTTATTCTCTTCAATCACCAATGAATAGGTCATAGATCAAAAGTTTTTGCTTATTTTGGGTATCATGAAAAATAATGTAAAGAAAACAAGTTTATCTACTTGAAAAATAATGAAAAATAATATAGCTTACACTATTACTAATTTTTTGAATATAAGAATGCATAGAAGATCCACGCAACAGAAAAGAAAACAAAAGAAAAAAAACTTTGATAAGCATTTATCTACTTGAAAGCATAACGAGTTTTAATAGGGACAAGATCACTTGTGTGCAGCGGTTTACTTGATCACTTGATCTTTCTTTGTCCGAATGTTGACAAACTTGTATGGTCGAAAAAACTTGAAAATAATCATTTCCTAACACCTTGAGTTGAGTGATATCAAAAACCCAGAAGAAAATGGGTAAGGTAAAATTTAGTGTCAGCCATCAACAATAATGTCATCAGCAGTGAAGAATAAGGAGGAATATGTACAAACAGAAGGATCATGTCTGTACAAATCAGATTCATATGAAGATGCTAATTAAATCTAAATAACCAAGAGCAAGTTTACCAAAATTAAAGCAGATGTGCCATCTGAAGGTTCCACGGAAATCATCCAAATAAGCCCAGTATTCTCTACACCAAGATGAACAGAAACATAAAGATGAATAAAAGCATCTGTGTTTGAATGATAAGATCATAGACATCTAAACCAAAAGAAATCTTACCCAAAACTTGAAAATCGATATCCCTCATAAATGCGATTACACACAAGAAATGATAGGTTAAAGATCCATAACACATATAAGAAGTATCTCGTCCTTCCAAATAACTGCATAAGCAAATATCTAGTGAACATGAGAGCAATAGAAGTTTTACTTAGACAACATGAGAGAACATCAAGTACACAAAAAATAATGAGATTGGGAAAATTGGACAGAAGACACTAGATGAGACCAACAAGAGAAGAAGGAACTATGAAATGTAGACGTGACTACAGAGAAGGAAACAAACCTTTACAAGGAAAAAGTTAGCCGAAGCTATAGTGAAGATAAACAATACACTGCAGCATAAGGAAATAAAAGGTACATAGTTACTAGAACAATTACGGCAGCTCAAAGCATCAGACATGTCTAATCATTCCAACATATCCATGTCTTACCAGGCACCATGTAGGTAGAATAAATAAGCCAATGAAATCATAATCCAGCTGAAAGACATCCCCTTTGCTTTCAAAGAGAATGATCTTCGAAGTAGATTAGCAAACAATGAAAAAATCCCGAACACAATGCTGAGAACTGGTAAGTTCTCCCTGAAATTCCTCCATTGTGCATCAGACACATCCTGCACTCCTAATCTTATCAATTAACATGCAGCAAGATATCTTCAATTCAATGCACATTCAATATCTTCGGTTGATTGCTCGGTACTTGATTATATTATTCTATTTTGAATTCGAACGACTTATTCCTAGTATTTCGATTTAAGTTTCATCAAACTACCTACTTATGTTTAAAAACAAATACTACCTCCGTCCCGCTACAATAGGCCCTTTTCATTTTGACACATTAATTCCGGAGCTAGTGTTTAGTAGCTAATAGTGGTTAATAATAAAATTGGCAATCGTAATTAACTTGTTTAAGTCTTAAATAAGTTAATTATGATTGTCAATTTTATTATTAACCACAATTAGCTATTAAACACTAGTCACTAGCTCCGAAATTAATGTGTCAAAATAAAAAGGGTCTATTGTAGCGGGACAGAGGGAGTACATTTTTAGTGAAATCAACCCAATAGTTCAAGGAAATTTAAGTAAGCATATGTCCTAATAGTAAACGCCTAAACGGACTAAAAAAGAGAAGGCATACATTAGGGCGAGCAAAGATCCAACCAGGGCTCAAACCATATAGCTTGGCGTAATAATCTGCAATTTAAAAGCAAATGAGAGAAAGAAGTGAAGGAAATATCACAACAAATAGAACAGGATGGTGTAGATGTACCATGGGAGAGCTGAAGAGAACGACGAATGACGAGAGCATAGAAAATGATGGCATATAATACTAGAAATATAAGCTCCTTCTGCTTCCAGGAACTGCTCTTCATCACTGATTTATGTCTCTTCTCAACAACTTCAATTTTGCTATATCAAGTTTATGACAATAAAATCTACTTTCCATTCAATAAATTGAAGCGGAAAGCAATTAAGTGGAGAGAGAGGTAGAGAGTTTAGAATTGATCAAACACAAACAACTAAGTACTTAAAGCAGAAAGATCCAAATTTAGTCTGCTACAATCAAATAATTAAATAAATATATTCTATTTCTGATGTCGCAGAAAGATCCAGACAATAAATATTTATCTTATGACAAACTCAATTCAATTTACCTCAGACAATCTATCTGTGTTTAAGTAGAAAGATTCAGCCAATAAATATTTCCAAACTCGAGTCAATTTACTTCAGCTCACACAATACATTTTTGATAAGCAGAAAGATTTATTCTAATTTGGAGCATGCGGCACAGAATAGCATTGCCAACACAACCCATCAATAGTGTAAAATCAATGAATTTGAAAAGTATAGTAAAATAACTGAAGAAGAGAAACTTAAGCTATGAATCATGACTGTAAAGGCAAGAATCAATACATCATGAAACATAAAATCAGCAAGAACAGAACAAAGAAAAGGGAAGAAAACGTAAGTTACCTGACGGCTAAAAGCAGAGGTACAGCGGAATAGCGGTGGTGCAGGCGTGCAGCGGAGTGGAAATTTGCGGCAGGGGTGGGAGGGCGTGGACATGCGGCGGTGGTGGGGAGGGCTTGGACAGCGGCGGGTTGGTTACGGGAATAGGAATTGGATTTGGGGTGGGTAACTACTAATTAGAATTTAGAATTTTATTATTTTATTTTAATTATATAATTAAATTTCGAATGGAGGGTTAGATTGATTTTATTTAAGGACATCTATAATTTTTCTCAACATAATTCCTCAAATTTTTAAAAATGTAAATATTATTTTATATTATTCTTATAGCCATGTTTAATATTATAACTACAAATTAAAAAAAAAAAATTAATATAATTAACTTAAATTTAACAAACCATAATCGTCAACCCTGAGTATTAATAAAATTGCGGAGATTTAAACAAAGCATAGCTGTCGAGTATTAACGAAAATTGCAGCTCAAAAAAATCAATTTATCTTTGGTAGAGAGGTTGTTCTAAATTGATCCATATATATCATTGATGTTGCCGTGAATATGGAAGGAGCTTGAGGCAATAATTTGCTCCTAATTGTATTCTTTTCTTTAAAAGGTTTACAATCTTTCGTAGTAATATATTGCGGTTCTCTGCGAGTTTTGCTTGCAAAATACTTCCTCCTTCCCACCATATTAGGCACACTTTCCTTTTCGGTCCGTCCCGTTTATTAGGCACATTACCTAAATTGGTAAATAATTAACACATCCTAATTAAAATTAACATAACCTAAAATAACTAAAATACCCCCACATTTTCCTAAAATTACTAGCCTACCCTTACAACCCTAAAATACCAACCCTAATTTTTACGATCATATGCGCCACATCCCTTTCCCCTTCGTCTCTCTCTCGCGAACCCTAATTTTGTCGATCATTTGCGCTGCATCCCTTTCCCCTTCGTCTCTCTCTCGCGAACCCTAATTTTGTCGATCATTTGCACCGCATCCTTTCCCCTTCGTCTCTCTCGCGAACCCTAATTTTTCGCCGCCATCCTCTCAAACTCTCCGATTCATCGTCGCCTCTGACCACCTCCGCGATGATGACACCTTTGTCGCCTTCCCCGAACGCCGCGATGATGACACCTTTGTCGCCTTCCCCGTCGTTTGTGCGTGCAGGCGGCGAACCCTACCCTTGCGACGATGGCGGAGTCGTTGCCGCCTCTGCAGGCAACGACAACGACTCCGAACTCCCTTCCGACCACGAATCTGTCCCGATGCTAGCAGGCGGCGAGCCCTACCCTTGCGACGACGGCGGAGTCGTTGCCGCCTCTACAGGTGACGACTCCGAACTCCCTTCTGACCACGAATCTGTGACACACGAAGGTTTAGGGTTTGTTACCGCCGCAGACTCAACGGCGTGGTGGCTCGGCAGCGATGGATCCTGCATGAACGGAGCGACGGTGTTGAGCGGTCCAGAGGAGGCGGAGCTCTCTTTCGATTCGGAGAAAGAGAGGGTGTGGCTGGCGATGGTTGCGCAGGAGTTGGCTTTCCAAAAGAGAGAGTGATGGAAGTAGTTCGACTATTTTGGGACATATATTTCCCAAACATTCGGTGATTTCTCTCTTTTTTACCTTTCTGCTCCGTTTTTTGGCCATGACTGGTTCTATTTGCTTATGCTTTTCGGACATGATTGGTTCCATGAAATTATTGGTTCTGTTGCTGGTTAGATTTGACGGTTCTGTTGGTTTTGGAAATTATTGGTTCTGTTGGTTCGTGAAATTATTGATTCTATTTGCTTCTGATTTTCGGCCATAACTGATTCCATGAAATTATTGGTTCGGTTGCTGGTTAGATTTGTCAGTTCTGTTGGTTCGTGAAATTATTGGTTCTATTTGCTTTTGATTCTCGGCCATGACTGGTTCCATGAAATCATTGGTTCTGTTGTTGGTTATATTTGTCGCTTCTGTTGCTGCTTTTATTTGCTCTCTTTCGAATTGTTGGTTCTGTTGCTGGTTTGATATGTCAGTTCTAATGCTGGTTTTGTTGGTTCTGTTGTCTATCAAATGTAATGCTTCACCTCTGGATTTTGATTCTTGTGCAGATTTTCAGATCCTTGAAACTGTTGTTCTTGAAACATTGAAGCTTGTTGCAGCTTCGTTGACAACCCCCCTGTGCTGGCTTGTTGTCTCTTGATTTTTCAAGCAAGAAAAGAAGAATTTCAGCCTTTGTTTTTTCAGAAATGTTAGGATTCTTCCCCATGTTTTGTAAAGGATTTTTGTGTTTTGTTTTTGAATCAATATTGTGTATTTATAGGAATTTAGTAGGAGGAAAATTTGTAATTAAACATGAATTATTGTTTTGGTTTTGGCTCCAAAACAAAATTAGGACTCTTTTAAACTTGATTTGACATACCCCTATATTTTTAGCTAAATCTCCATTAGTGTAATTTTAATATTTTTTATTGCTTAATCATACTTTAAATATTAATTAAAAACTCTTCCTTGATTATTGTGCCAACTTCCTCCGTGCCTAATATAGCGGGACGGAGGGAGTAAGGCTTATCTTATTTTTTTTCTCTTTAAGAGTTTGATGTGAGAGCTCATACAATAGAATAAAATATTGTCAACTTACGTCAAATTTGCAAGAGGATTTATGGGAATTTCTTAAAATTTGCAATCATGGCTGAATCGAAATTTTCAATCTTCGGGATTTTTTTATAGAAATGATAAGAGTTAACGGATAATATGAGGATAATAAAGAAAATATTAAATAATAAATTTATTTTAAGAATGAGGGGACTATATTAAAAATAACTATTTTAAAAATAAGGATATAATAATAATATAAAATAGTAATTTTATTTATAAATAATAAAGGGGATGTTGGTCCGTTTTTTCAGAGTAAATTTAGTTGCACAGCTGAAATATTTTAATGATGGCACTTCCACTTATCCAAATTGAGTGTCAGCCTCAATTTGGTTATCAAAGTGATTTAAGTCTGGATAGTCTTTAAAGTCAGTTTCTGTCTACACTTCAACACTTGAGTATTGAGTTTTAAAGTACGTAAACTGGTGTTGGTCCCGAAATCAGAGTATGAATATATGCAGCTGAAGTTAAATGATATTGCACTTGTTTTGAAAACTGACTGGAACTTAGTTTTCAGTTTAGGGAAAACTCAGTTTTTAAGCTCGAAGTAAGTTTAAGTTCAATTCAGGTTTACACTTCAATACTTAGCCAAAAGTATTGAAGGTTTCAAATAAGTAAGTAAACTTAACGTGCAGAAACTTAAAGAAAGTTGTAAATAACACAGGATATTATAGTGGTTCGGAATCAAAGTCCTACGTCCACTCTTCCGAACTTAATTGGTAATCTACTAAGTCATAGATTTACAAGCCTTCTCACGATCTATAGTTAGCCCGTCGGAAACCTCTATCCTTTGGTCTGCTAAAGTCACTCGCCCAGAAACTCCTTGTAGTCTGCTTCTTCTTCAGCTTGAAGCAAGGACGCACCTCGCATCCTTCAATATGGATGGTTGGATGTTTTTTGTTCTTCCCAGAACTTCGGTTGGTTGGCTATGCCCATGAGAATCAGAATCCCAGAGTAGGAAACTGATCGCTGTGATTATTACTTTTCTTCCCAGAACTTCGGTTGGTTGGCTATGCCCGTGAGAATCAGAATCCCAGAGTAGGAAACTGATCGCTATGATTATTACTTGAAAAGTAATAATCACCAAGTATGGTAGCTTAAGCATAAGAGCTTCAGTCTCGTGCACTTAGACAAATGCACGGAAGGGATAACTTAAGTTGGAAAATTTAAGTCTCGTGTTCTGAAAACACGGAGTATCAGAAAGCTTTTCAGTAGAAAGTTTGACAGAGTTTTGGCTCAATTTTGCGCAAGATTCTTCATTTTGATTATGTCGAAGTGTCGAGCTATTTATAGGCTGGGTTGGACGACAGTTTGAATTCTACCCGTTAGACTCTGAGATCCAGTCATTAGAGACAAAGATTGGGTCGTCCAGCCATTCTTCTGCTCTGCTCTGTCGTCTGCTTTTCACTTTTGGTAGTGTACTTTCTACCTACTTTTGTCAGACTAAGTTTCTGTCCGATGAATCTAAGTTTAAGTTTCCTCGTACTAACTTTTTGACACCACTTGGAGATATCTTGAGTCTGACTTCGAATTCCTTGTGTCTCCTTGTTTTTCACATGCTCTTGAATTCTGAAACTAAAAACTTACAATTCCAAAGTCAGTTTAAGTTTTCTCTTTTCTTCAGGAAAAACTCAGTTTCCAGAAACTGAGTTTCTGGACAATATAAGTTTCAAGCAAGGAAACTTAGTCTTCATCCCTTCAAGTTTCATGGCATCTTCACTTTAAGTTCTAAGACTTGATTCTTGACTTCTCGAGCTTTGGTTTCTAACAAATTCCCTTTTAGAGATTGAATCTCTATTTGTTCGATCTTCAACTTCAGTTTCTAGTCTATTACAACTCAATAAATCTTATAAAAGGATTACATGAAGGACCATACTAGAACTTAAAACTTAAGTACGTTTTGACACATCAAAACATCAAAGTAAAGGGTAAACTGAAACTCAGTTTCTAACAATTTCCCC
This sequence comes from Plectranthus barbatus, assembly GCA_026898455.1. NCBI lineage: Eukaryota > Viridiplantae > Streptophyta > Magnoliopsida > Lamiales > Lamiaceae > Plectranthus > Plectranthus barbatus. Next base: position 8,342 of record JAPKLW010000407.1, on the reverse strand, counting down.
CTTTTTGACGTTGTCAAAACTACTTAACTAAAGTCAGGTTAAAAAAAAGAGAGAAAAGGTAAACTGAGTTTACAAAGGACACTGCTCAGGATACCAATCCTTAAACCGACCTACTCTATTTGATCTTCCCCTCTTAATTAGAGAGATATTTCTCGATTAATCAAAATAGAGCGAAATGAAGAAATTATTGATCACACTTGAAAATGTGAGTTTAGCATGGTAAAATAAAACAGTAAGAAAGAGAGAGATAGAGATAATGAGCAATTGTCTACAATTTAGTTTTCAGTTTTTCGTTAGATGATAAGAAATTACAAGTACAGATCAAAAACTAAAAACTGAAAATCAGAACTTGAATACCAGATACTTATGGAGGAGGTTGCTCTGATGAGGATGACTAAGATTCTGAAAGTTTTTCCACCAAATCTATAAGTGATTTATATCGAGCCTCCCTCCTCTGCTCTTCAGCTTCCTCTCTCCTGATCCTCTTCGCCTCTTCAGCCTCCCTTCTTCTCTTTTCTTCTTCTTCTTTCCTTTTCCTCTCCTTTTTGCGCTCCTCTTCCCCCTTTTTGACAACATCAAAGAGGGTCGAGACTGTCTGTTTGATGGAGGAGAAGAATTTTGTAGTTTCAACTTCTTTTCGATCTTTGGCATCTAGTCTCGCCTTAATTTCTTGATTGTCCTGCCTTATTGCCTCAAGCTGAGCGTGAACGTAAGTCTGCATTTCGGCAAATAAAGCGGATGGAGAGTGGCTTGAGGTAGTTTGATATTGAACTACAGCACGGTGGACCATGGGCATCTAAGTATGATAGTGTTGGGTTTTGTATACAAAAAGCATTTATTACGACGAGTATACATTTAACGGTATTTCTGATGGATTTATATACTGAAAGCATTATGATTGGTATATTATGTACATGGTCGATTGGTTAATATACTGGGAATCATAAATGTTGTATGTTCATCTCCTGTCTGAATTAACAAACATGTGTCGCAAATACTCTTATCCTCTTATCTCATCGATAGGAAGATCATATGGTGTGTAGTAGATTATGGAAGATCATATGGATTGTCTGACCTAGCGAGATATAAATAATTATCACAGTTGAGACAGTTCCAGGATAAACTGTCGGTGTAGGCTACAACATACGCAGTAATAAGCATCTTATCCTGGATGGCTTGGTATGCTGGTGTGGGGCACGCATTGATAAAGACCTAAGTCGAGATCGATTCTTTTATCTGACATTAAAAGAATCTAGATCTCTATGGCTTGATGAGATCCTAAGCCTAAATGAAGGTACAAAAGTATACGCAGATTGTGTATCATTTTAAGTTGCAGTGAAAGGCTCTAGTTGAGCTTGTATAACTGTATCTTGAGTGATAGCAGTTTGTGTATGATTGTCTAGTACTGGAACTAGGTAACCCCATCCAGTATAGGATAGTGACATTCCCTAAGCAGCTCAAAAGGTTCGTTATGCTAAAGTCCTGCAGGCTGATTGAGATCATGCATAAGTGAAAAAGTTTGAGTGGATTGACTCAAGAATATAAGATGTTAGTTAATTAAATGGCTTGTCAGAGCTTAAATTAATTAACGAATGTCTGTAACTTAAATGTGGGGATATACCGAGGCCATGCAACCCGTACCTCAAAACGTGGTAGCAAATATGTAGGACAGTATTGATTCTCTGGTGGAATGAATCAATATTAATTAATTAATTATATTTTGGGTTGAATATGGGAGTTAATTAATTGATAGACCTTATTTGCTATTTGCATTCTGGTCCTTGGTCTGACCCATGAAAACTCTGGCCCAATAGAAGTCCAGAATTTCCTATAAATAGGCCTCAGGTGCTCAGATCACAATACACCACAAGATCATATGTTGCAACACAATAAACCAAGATTTGAAAGCTGTGTGTGATCGACTAGATCTGAGAAAAGGAGAGGAAATTTTGCTTCTCATCCGACAAAGGAATCCGAAGGGAATCTTCACCAGATATTCGGATTGAAGTTGGGATACAGATCAGAAGATTAGATCTGAAGGACCTTCTTCCTTCTCTCTCTCTCTCTCTCTCTTAAAAATTATTATTTAATTTTCAAAGATTTAATTCCTCTATCTGTTAGGAATAAATCTTGGTGCGCGGGAAAAAGAATTGAGGATCAAATCTCTGTACACTCGTTCTTCAGGTTTCTACAATCCAGGTATTCCGCAAAAACTCCCTTTATGCATAATCAATAGGAGCATGCTAGGATTAATCATTGGCACAAAAATTTATTTTTGATATTCTAGTTAACAATCTCGGTTAACAAATTAAGTGATTTAGTTCACAAATCCCTTCAATTTCCTATCTGTTTAACAAACTTACATGCAAGTAACAATGGTATCCTTTTATCTCACTGAAAGGGACAATCATACGACGTGTTGTAGATCGCAGAAGACAGTATGATCACTTGACCTACTGAGATATAAATATTATCACAGCCGAGACAGTGTACGAGGATAAGTCTGTCGGTATAGGCTGCAGCATAGTTGGAAAGAAGTAATCTGTCTTGATTACTTGATATGCTGGTACGTGCGGAGGCGTATTGATTGGACCACAGTGAGATGTATTCTACTGTCTGACATTAAAGAATACAAGATCTAGATCTTGATTGAGTCCAAACTCTAACGAAGGTTCAATGGTATGCACGGGTTTACTGTGCTTTGACTTGCCATAGTGGAGAGCCTAAGTAACGTGCTCGTATTCCCGCATCTTGGGTAGCAGCAGTTCATGTACCGCAGCCTGAGAATGGAGTTAGGTTACAATATCCAAGTAATAGGATGGGGTCATTCCCTGAGGAGCTCAATAACATTCATCGTGCTAAAGTCCTGCAGGCTGATTAAGTTCAAGCACGAGTGATAAAGTTTGAGTGGTACTGCTCAGGAAAATAAGAAATTAATTAATTGTGGTAGCTTGTCAGAAGCTCCAATAAATTAATGAATGTCCAGTAACCTTAAATATGTGGATTCTCAAGTAAATACTGCTCGTTCTCATAACGTGGTAATAAAGGGGTATGTCAGTATTAATTATGTGGTGAAAAAGAATTAATATTAATTAATTAATTAATTGTGTCCTGGGTTGTGGACATATGAATTAATTAATTCATAAGCACACTTTATTATTTTCATTAGGTCCCAGGTCTGGCCCAAATTAAATATGCTAAATGGAGCACAGTAGCCCATTAGGGTTTGCAACCCTAGGTATATAAATAGATAGTTCTCTCTCACAGTTCCTAATATAATTCAAATCAGTTGAAACCCTAGAGATAGAGAGCAGGTGGGCGGTGCCTCTGTGTTTGGGAGAAAAAGATTTCGACTCCGGCTTTCACATTCACAGTCCTGTGGAATCCTCACCGATAGCAGGATTGAACAACATTGGGATACAGATCTGAAGACCTAATCTGGAGAACTGATTACTCTCTTTTTCTCTTTTATTTAATTAAATCTAGAAATTAGATCTATTGCTAATTTCTGTTTCCACAGATTTAATTAATTCGCGTGGTTGAATCAAAGGATTGGAATTCAAATGCGAAAGATCGGATCTGACACTATCGGAGTTAAGGTAAACTCAAATCCACTGCATTAAATTCATTGGAGCATGCTAGGGTTTATCGTTTTGGTAATTGTTCTCAACATGCATGAACGGTCCGACTTATTTGGATTTGGCGGTTCGGTTTGCCATGAAATCCCTACAATTGGTTTCATGGCTCTGTTGGATGAGCAATTTATTTCGATTATGCATGTATGGATTATTTAATTGTTGTGCATGGTTTGGTTTTTGTTCCTCGTGGCAACCCGTTCGATTTAATCCGCGGCGGTTTATTCGTGTTTGAATTAAATAAATTTTTGTAAAATCATGAGAAAATCTGTGATTAGATTTGATAGGGAAAATTGTAATAGAATAGTCTATTGTAATTTTATTTTCAAATATGTAATTATTGTACAAGATGAAGAACAAGACGAAGACCGGCGAGGCGACAGGGGTGGTAGGCCGCAGTGCCGTGCGACCGCAGAGGCGCAACACAACAGCAGTAGGCCGGCGGCCCTGCCGTGACTTGCCGCCACCAGCGAGCCGCACGGGCAGGTGGCCTGCTCCGGTGGCAGGCGCGCAGCGTGCGCAAGTGCAGTCGGTTAGCCGGTGGCGGCGGCTGCGATGGTTTGCGACGACAACGGTGGCTATCGACATCAGCTGCTGCTGCTACGATGGTGGCTCGTAATTTGACAACTGGGGCAATTTAATTGTGAACCCTAGGGTTTGCATTTGGATTGTGGGACTAATTTTCAAATCTCAAAACCATAGATCCAAAAAGATTTGGTGGTTGAGGATATCAAGGCCCTTGAAGATTTGCAAAAGATTTGAAGAAAATTTGGAGTTATCCAAATTCAAATTTCCAATTTTGTAATTGATAGGATTATTTTATTTTCCTGTTTTGGGGCCACGAGGAACTTTTGTTTGTCTTAATGACCCTCGTATGATGTATGATTTATTATTTGCACAATAAGCATGTGTAGATAATAGGAAAGCATGTTTTACTGCTTTATTATTTACAGCTTTAAAAGCATGTTTATGTGATTAATTTCTTGTTGGATTATATTTTGAGTGTAGCTTGCGTAATTCTTTCTCATAAGTATTCTAGGATTGATTTAAACTATAGATAACGAAGGCTTTAAGGGTCGTGCGGTATGGTCACTTGCCATGCCAAACTGTCTCTTTTGGCTAGAGTTAACTTTGTGGTTAGTTGCTTAGAAACATCTTAGAATATAATCAGTTGCTGCTTCCCTGTTCTTGAGAGATGGCTTGGTCTAAGGTTTCACACCAATTATTAGTTTCATGTGTCTGAGGATTCCTGGCATGGTATGAAATTAAAGGATTGAGGCTTAAAACCCGCAGTCTGGTTGAGGGTGACATCGTTAATGTCTACGAGTGTAGCTTGCGGTGGGAACCTTTGGGCTATTAGTGGAAAACATTTGTATTTAATTTATCAAGAGGTTTTCAATGCATCTGTTTTCGAATGTTCTGCATGTCTGTTCTTTTTAAGATTATTTATTTGTTTCAGATATGTCTATGTCTACTGTTGATCATATTCTTGCTCTCAATCCCTTAATCAGTCCAAACTTTCCTGAGTGGAGATAATGCATTGAGTATATTCTCCTGTCTAAGCAACATGCATTTGTTCTTACCATAAAGTCTCTAGACGTGAGAAGGAATTCGATGACAGATGGGTGGCATCTGAAGATTTTACTTACAAGTTGATCTCGGATAACATGTCTAGAGAATTGAAGCTCAAGTACATGGGCTACTGTAGCTCAGTTACGATCTGGATGGACTTGGTGGCTACGTATGGCGAAGTGGAACGAACTGTCAACTGTGATCTTGTGAAAGATCTTGTCTGCAAGATAATGGCTGATGGTAGTTCGTTGATATTACATGTGATGATGATGGATAACACCATGAATCGGTTCACACGTAGAGGTGGATGTATCAGTGATTAGGCTAAGATCGATATAATCCTGAACTCATTACCGCTTTCAATTTATGACTTTAAGAAGGATGTTGCTAAGAGAAGAGAGTATACTTTCAAAGAGTTTCTAACTGATCCCCTGGCAAAACAGTCTTTTGTACCTTCATTGGATTCTGAGTTATCAGATTTTGTTCACAGTTTGAACACATTGAAAGATGTGGTCTATACTTGGTACAGGAATCTGATTGATCGAAGAAGACGTGAAAGAAGGTCAAATGAGATGAAGAGGGTTGGTGTTACTTCAAGTAAGAGCGCATGCAGAAACAAGGGACAAGGTACGCCATTTGCATTTGTAACAGAAACATGTTTAGCATCGGTTTCTACTCATTCGTGGGTAGTGGCTACTGGAGCTACTGACCATGTTTGTTACACTTTGCTGGGGTTCACTCCGAGGAAGGTGCTGAAGAATGACGAGGTTACCATCTCAATGGGGAATGCAGCGCGAGTGAGTGCAGTAGCCATTGGAGATTTCACCTTGTACTTTGATGATTCTATTTTGACTTTGAGAGATGTTTTATATGTGTCGGATTTTCGGCGAACCTTATTTCAACTTCCAAACTTTATGTTGATGGATATTTATTTATTTTTTATAGTGGTGTTTCTATCATTGGTAATAACCTTGTTATCTGTCGTGGAATGCTGAATAACTCTCTCTATGTCATTAACAGTCATCATAAGTCTTCCGCGAATGTTGCATGTAATTTATCTGAAATTGATAATCCAAGAAAGAGAAAGTTTATTTCTTCTGATGAGGATCTTACATATCTCTGGCACTTGAGACTGGGTCATATCAACTTGAAGCGGATTCAGCGACTTGCAGATGACGGTACATTGGACTTAGTTCGGCCTGTACCTTATCAAGTCTGCGAATCCTGCATCGAGGGAAAGATGTCCTCTAGGCCTTTCAAGGCTAGTGAGTCTCGAGCAGAGGATGTGTTAGAATTGATCTATTCTGACCTATGTGGGCCCATGTCCACACAGGCTCGTGGAGGGTATGAGTATTTCGTCACTTTCATTGACGACTACTCGAGATACAGATACGTTTACCTGCTTCACTACAAGTCTGAATGCTTTGAGGAATTCAAAGAGTTCAAGGTTGAGGTAGAAAAGAAGGTCGGGAAAACTATTAAGTCATTGCAATCTGACCGCGGTGGCAAATACATCGGGAACGAGTTCCTGCAATATTTGTCAAATCATGGGGTTACATCCCAGTGGACTGCACCGGGTACTCCCCAGCAAAATGGTGTAGCTGAAAGAAGAAAAAGAACTCTTTTGGAGATGGTGAAATCAATGATGAGTTATGCAAGTTTACCCTTTTCATTTTGAGGATACGCATTGGAAACAACTGCTTACATTTTAAACTTGGTGCCTCCCTGTGAGCTCTTCCTTGGATGCAAACCCAGTTTGTGCAAGCTTAGAGTATGAGGTTGTCCGATACACGTGCTTACGAAGGAACCTGATAAGTTAGAAAGCAGATCTAAGGTAATGTTGTTTATAGGGTATCCTAGGCAAACAAAAGGTGGTTACTTTTACTGTCCTGAGAGTCAGAGAATCGTTGTTAGCACCAACACTAGATTCTTGGAGGACGAGTATGTGAGAAACCACAAGACAAGGAGTGATATAGTTCTTCAAGAAATTAAAGATGAGAATACAACACCACCGACATGTTCTTCAGTACAAGGTGTAGAACCATAAGTTACTACACTAACTGCTGACACGACACCGATGCCTCATCGCAGTGGGAGAGTTATTTTCTAGCATGAAAGGTACATGTTCGTGGGAGAGTATTTAGACTTCAGCCCTGAAGACGGACATGAAGACTCTGCCCCACTGACCTATGAAGAGGCAGTACATGACAAAGATGTTGAAAAATGGCATGTCGCCATGGATTCTGAGATTGAGTCCATAACTGCTATAGATGTATACCAGAAAGTTGTGCTACCTGATGGTTTTAGGGCCATAGGGTGCAAGTGGGTATACAAGAGAAAGAAGAGAGCGGATGGAGAAGTTACGGCTTTCAAAGCCAAGCTGGAGACAAAGGGTTATAGTCAGAAAGAGGGCATAGACTATGATGAAACCTTTTCACCTGTAGCATTGCCCAAATCCATCCGGATACTGTAGGGTTTGAGTCTACGATGGACAACACGAGTTGCCATTATGAATTTCTTGCCAAGGGTCGTTCTAAGGATACCAGGAATAAATTTTAATTAAATAAACCATGCGAATCCTATGCATGCTCCTACAAAATTAATTGCATAGGATGGATCTAGAGAATACCTGATTTCACCGTTTGATCTACAGGACAGATCGGAGAATAACAACGATGAAATAGATCTGGATCTTGGATCTGGATCTGGATCTTGGACGCCGGCGTGGAGGGTTGTTCCTACAGATCTGATCTTCTGATCTGTTCCCTTGCTCCTTGGAAATCTGGTGAGGATTATCTACCAAGTTGAATCCGAGATCTGGAGAAATCGATCAGTTTCTCCCTTCCGGATAGCCGCCGCCCTCTCTCTCTATTTTTACTGAAAACCCTAGTTTTTCAACTCTTGTTTTTCTCTAATGATCTGATAGAGAGAAGGCCTATTTATAGTGTTAGGGTTTTGAGAAACCCTACCTAATGGGCTGTGAGCAATTAATGGGCCAGACCAAGGATCAGATGCAAATAATAAAGTGGGCCATCTTTATTAATTAATCCTTCCTTGTTCAACCCAGAACATAATTAATTAATAAAATATTGTTTTAACCTTCACCACGGTAACAATGCTGACTCGCCCCTTTAT
>JAPKLW010000406.1:483148-556766 GCA_026898455.1 Plectranthus barbatus | reverse complement strand
TTTTACTAAATTCGAAAAATGAAGCATTTTTATGGAAAATGAGAAATAATACTTAAAGTAAAATCAATATAATTAATTTATATATATTGTCATCAAATATATAGATAAATTATATAGAGTTAATAATTTAAGAAAAAACAATCAAATTGATTTATACATAGTTTCTAAAATATATATATTAATTCAATATTTAATTTGTGTACCCCTATTTTTTATAATTTGGGATTATAATTAAGAATATTTGCATAAAAATAATTTGTTTACGTCTTATTCTCTAAAATAAATCTAATTTAATTTGATAAATTTTTTCCTAAAATAAAATATTTATGTATGTTATAGGAAAATAATAATTAAAGTAAAATCAATCTAATTGATTAATCAATATTTACCTAAAATATACAGATTAATTATAGGGAAATAATAATTAAGGAAAAACCAATCTAATGGATTTATATATATTTCACTAAAAAATATAAATTAATTATAAGATCTATTTTGTGTACCCCTAATTTCCTAATAATATGGGATTATAGATACATTTATTTGTATTAAAATATAATCAGTTTATCCATGAGATATAATAACTCCCACATATATTACTGTACGCAAATTCCCATACAATTAAATTAGAAAATGATTATTAACGTGTATGAATTTTAGGTAATTAATAATTAAGGAATAATCAATCAAATGAATTTTTACTTGATTCATATATAATTTCCTAAAATATGTAGATTGATTTAGGATTTAATATATGTACCCATAATCTTCTTATAATTATAATTATTTGTATTAAAACTATCAAGAAGTTATTCATTAAAATTATGCTTCACGCATATTGTTTGTTGTGGATCATTAATTAAATTTATCAAAGTAGTACTTTTATTATCCATAAAGTTCACATTTTAATATTGGATCATAAGTTAGGGTCAAATACAAAATAATTGATTAATGTGTACACTAATTCACTAAAATGAATTTAATTCATTTTAAATTATTAATACCAAATATTAAGATTGTTACCGTATGATGCGATGATATTGTTTTGGTATTAAACATATGCCCAAATATTAAGATTGTTACCATAAGATTATTTTAAACATTTGATTTATACGTATATTTTAAAAGTCTTTCTTGAAAAAGTGATAAAAATTCAAAGTGAAGTAAATATAAAATATTTTACACAATAATTAATGAAGTGAGTAGTTAAATTAATGAATAATTAATGCAAGTGAATACTTCCATATATTGTATTCGGTATTGTTTTAATATATATATAGATATAGATATAGATTAGAAACTAATAATCTCATCAATATTTCAAGAGTTATACTTATATATTTAATTGAAAATTGGGTTAAAAAACTGAATATTAATATTTTAATTTGCTTGTTTAGTTATAGTATTCAGTATAGCTAACCTAATTCTTTTTTATCAATTAATTATAAATAATGAAAAATATTTTCCATGCTCACTTTTCTAGGAAAAAATGATGTACGATAATCTATATATATTTAAATATAATGTATATTAATAAAATAAAATATACTTGATTTCATCAAATATGAGTTTTTGAAATTTAAAGAAGTAAGAATAACACTACATATTAGCTGCCATATCTCCTTGTATTTATTTGAAAATTTTCATATCAAAAGGAATAATATGAAATCGGATCCAATTTTCATATTTTTCAAAATGAAATAGAAACATTCACTTTTATTTCAAGGAATACAAAACATTTTATCTACATGCTTTGCTTTCTTTTTTTGATGGTATAATTTTTCAAATTTTAATTTATCAAATTGTCTGTGACCACTTGAATGATATTTTGAGTTTTAATCACATACTTTAATAATATTTATCGATTGTTTAAATTTTGAAATAAAAAATTTGATGATAGTTATTCATTACTTGACTACGATAAATAGACGTAATTTAGATTTATTTCAAAGCAAAATTTTTAATAAAAAATTTAATATTTTTTATTTTCCTACATCAATATTATTTCATTACTTAATAAATATAATATCCTAACTGATTTTTATTGAGATTTGATACAATTTAATTGAAAATAACACGATTCCAAATAGAAAAACTTCAATCATTTCAATTTTTTGAAAAGGAGAAAAAAAGCGGTAATATCTATACCTAAATATTAATCCGAGTTGACAAAAAATATTTTGATACATTAATACATAATCCTATCAAATATTAGATTAGTTAAAATGGAATTTTGTTAAATAAATAATGGAAATTTACCAAAGATATTAGATTAGTTAAAACATAATTTTGTTAAATAAAGCATCAACATTTATTTAAAACTCAATCATAATTCAGTTTTTTTTCCATGAATATCATAATTTAATTTTGAATTGATAGTCATTCAAGAAATAATTACAGAATTATAATTAAATAAATATCATTTACACAAAATATTTTATTGAAAGAGAAAAGTAAGTAATTTGTAACAAAACTATTTGTACACAACTATTTTTTTAGCTAATAAATATAATCTACTAATTCATATTTATTAAGATATGATTTATCTTTAATTGAATATTCACTAATATATATAACTTGTCATATATTAATTATAAATATCAATTATAAATTAAACTATAAATATTAATGTAAACAAAGAAGTATATAATTATTATTTATAATTATAGAATGTTTCACTTATTAATTAAGGAACTAACCAGTTAATTAATGAACAATTAATGCAACTTAAACATACCTTATTTTACCTCCGGCCTTACTTTAATATATATATAGATATAGATATATGTATAAAGTTTTTAAAGTAGGAGATGCATGTCTGCCTTAAAATTCAACCATTTCTAAACAAATGCGGGTTTCCTTCTAGCTAAATTTTATTTATTTTTTATTTTATTATGAATTACAATTAAATAAATTAATTACGATTGTCAATTTTATTATGAACCACAATTAAATACTAAATACTAACTCCGAAATTAATATGTTAAAATGAAAAGTGTCTATTGTAGCGGGATAGAGGGAAGTATTCTTTATAAAAGTTATCATATAAAGGTATATTAATTTCATTGTATTGTTCTTTTTTAATAACGGATGAACATTAGATCAATGAGGCTCATTAAAAATGAAGATATTGAACTTATAATTCATGCTGCATCAACTATATATATTTATAAATTTGCTAAAAACAAAATAAAAAGTAGATTAATTAAAAAAAAAAAACACACAAATCTGGTTTGCAAAGCCCTACAAAATTGTACATATATTACTTTTACAAAAAAAAATAAAGCATAAAATTGACGTTTATATTATGGTTGTTAAGTGGAAAAGTAGTAATATTGTAATTATATTGACCTTTTTCATTTAATATGTTAAGTATATTTTGAAAGGTCATATTCCTATCCTCAGAAATATCGTTGAGATTTTTGCTGAAACGTTAATTTCGCTTCCATTGTTAAATTTTTACTTCAATAATAAATTTAAATTATTATTTTTTGTTTCCATAATAAATTTGGAACAAAATTAATCTTTTGGGGCTTGTTGGAACTAGAGAATATTTGGGCCGAAATGAGAGCTCAAGTGGATATAGGAGTCCATAAAAAACGGCTCAGCCCAAACATATATAAATAATTATATTATTTTTTAAAATAAATAAATGAAACTATTGTCATATATCAATGGTTATATTATTTAAATAAAATAATTTTTTTTATATGTTTAAATAAATCAATTACTCAATATTACTTTAGCAGGAATTAGTGACTAATATATAAATATGAATAGACTCGGCCAATTCACTATTAATCAAATGATAGTCCAAATAAATTAAAATCTTATTCATTAACGTATCTCTTTTGCTAAATATACAATATTTTGATTTTGGCGAAATATATTTTAGTTAAAAATATATTAAATGAATGTGAAACATCCTCCACATTTGTCGGATCGAATTTCTATATCGTACATAATCAATTGTACTGTCTTTATCCTTTAAGTACAACAAACTTTCAAGAAAGTGATAAGAGCGTAGAATGAATCAAATTGAAAATTATATAAATATATATATGGAAAAATAACAGAAACTGTTTTAAAAATCCCCCATAATTCTCGCATTTCCAACTCAACTCAGTCCATCTCACTCTCCAAATTAAATTATTGTTTTTGATGCCTCTGAATCTTCTCTTGTCCACCGTAACATGACTGTCAAGGGCGGAACAGCGCCTGCTTGCGCCGCCTGCAAATACCAGCGCCGGAAGTGCAGCCCTAACTGCCCCCTCGCCCCCTATTTCCCGGCCAACCAGCCGAAGATGTTCCAGAATGTTCACCGCCTCTACGGGGTCTCCAACGTCACCAAAACCATCCAGAATCTCAAGTCAAAGCATGACAAGGACGACGCCATGAGATCGATCATCTACGAGTCCGAGATGCGCGCCAGGTTCCCCATCAACGGCTGCAGCGGCGTCATCGGCCACTTGCACCTCCAGTTGCGGCAGGCGCTGCTGGAGCTGCACTACGTCTGCGCCCACCTCGATGCGTTCAGGAAGGCCGATGGTAAGTCTGCTTTCGTTTTGAGCAGCCGGTTGGATGATCAGAAAGCCTATGGAGTCGGCCATTCGCATCCTTGCTTGATGTTGGATACGTTTTCCGATGCAAATGCAAATTCAAATCCAAATCCAAATGCAAATGCAATGATGATCAGTAATCTGCAGGGGATTCAAAGTAATGATATCGATTACGTTGTACAACAGTTTTACTCATGTGGTGATGATAATAGAACTAAAATGGAAGATAGTGATCATGAGAAGAAACATTCTTATTTTGGAAGTAAAATGGATGGTTTGGATGCATTGGAATATTCAAGGTAATTACTAATATATATATATATATATATATATATATCTAAAAAATGTTTAATTATGATGCAGTGAAATGAATGAACATATATATATATATATATACATATTTTGTATGGGCACTGCAGTCCGGAATCAACGTTAGACAATGGAGCAGTTGCGACGGAGCATGGATGGCGATGGAGTAGAGAATTAATGGAACAAGTCGACACCTGCGAATAGTGAGTGAAGACAGGTTTCAGTTTCACTGCGTCAACCAGTTTCCATTTTAGAAAACATGGGTTCCCTGTTATTTGATGTTTCTATATACTTTTGTTGTTTATCATTTTTTTTTATTGTGGAAAGATGATGGTTTAAATTCTTTTATTTCTTAAAAAGTTTTGCTCTCATTATAAACTTATATGGCTTTTTTTTTAATCTCTTATATAAAGTATTGTGGTTGTGATACTCGTAGAGGACTTAACATGCTCTTGCTTAATAGTATGAAATGTGCACTTTTTAAGTTCAATAGTAGGAGTGTAATCGAATCGAGTCAAATTGAGTAGTACCGTGATTAAGTTTGATTCATTTAGTATTGAGTCGAGCTTTGAGCTTTTGTATCGAACACTTTGAAGTTTATGAACTTTAATTTCTCGAGCCTAAATGAACTTTCTATATTTAGAATATGCCAAAAGATCAGTTTAGTCCAAACTAATTTTTTTAAAATTTTAGTACCAATTATTTCACTTTATAATTTTATGTAAGAACTATAAAAAACTATTCAAATCTAGAAAAAAAAAATCGCCATCGAAAAGCTGACGGAGCATGCCTTAAACCGAACCGTAAACTCACATCATTTGATTTACAACGTGTCATTTTTTAATATGACATGGGTTTTCGCTATGCCATATTAGTTTTCTGATGCCGGAAAATTTCTTCGTCCTCGATTTGAATAGTTTTTTAAGTTCAGATAAAAAATTGAGAAAGACAATAGTTAGTACTAAAATTGAAAAAAGACAAATAGTTTGGACTAATTGATGTTTTGGCCATTTAGAAAATATTTGTTTTGAAAAAATAAGTTATTTATTTCAAAATTAATATCATATTCACGCCCAAATTCAAAAAATACTCATTACTAGAAAGATTTATCATTATTGTTATTCTTAAATCATGAAAATATTACTTTTATGAAATTAATTATTTTATATTTCTTGCTAATTTTAGCTAACGAGTCTGCTCACAAGTAGGGGTGTGCAATCGATCGGTTTGGTTCAAAACCGACCGATAATTCAAGAACCGATTCAACCGAACTGATAGGGAGAACCGACCGATAACATCGGTTCGGTTCGAACCGATAAGGGCTGCCACTATTTTTTTTTAAAAAAAAATCTAGCTAAATTATTTTCATATTTCTAACAAATTAAATATCCAAAAAACCAAAAATCAAATATTAAACATAATCCACAAACTCCTAGACCATCAAAACAAACAAACCAAATAAAACCAAACATCAAACATAAGACAATCCACATACTCCAATCCAAGTCTCCAACATGCAACAAACATCATCAAAACAAACCAAATATAATCCAAATATTTATACTATTATATAAGTTTTAAAATGTTCTAAACTTCATATCCAAAAGACCACAAGTACAACTACACTTCCAAGTTCCATCCTCTCCACCAAATTTTTCATTGTACCTACAAGAAGAAAATAAGAAATATTATAAGAAATTAACATAAAAAACTAAAATATGATCACTAAAAAATCTTACTATCATTCCATTAATATCACTCATGTATGATTTCACTTCCTTGGCCTTCCTTTTCCTTGCAAATAGTAGAAATGCCTTAAACAAGCATAGCCACTGATCATAATGCGGTAGGAAAGCTCTAGCATTCTGAACTTGATCAAAACTTCATAAAAAGCTTGCAAAAACTTATTAAAACTTGCAATAGCTAAAATAACATGCCATAATCACAAAGATGTAAAAACAACCAGAAAAGGACTCTGATTAAGAACAATCTTATTCAAAACAACACCTAAAGTTTATAAGAAGGGATCAAAAGATAACTCTTTATTAGAGTTATCAAATGTATTGGTGCTAACTTAGATGTGGATGTTTGTCCAGAAGTTATGTCAGCTTGATAATGCTTTTGAGGCCTCCTATTGAACTCTTTTTTTTTTGCGAAAAAGGCAACATCGCCTTTTGGATACGTGCTGACACTTCGCACTGCTTCATTTATGTACGCCATTTGAATATCCCATTCATGGGCTTGGAGCTGGGCGAACACATCCTTGGTCGTCATATGGGAGAGATCTTCCTCCTTCAGGCTGGTAGCTTTGACGAACCAATCTTCCTTGGGCATCTTGGAGAGAATCTTTGCATTCATATCAGCAACTTCATATGTTCTCCCCAAATTTTTCAGCTCGTAGATAATAGCATTGAATCTTGCTTCCATTGATTTGATATTTTCACCAGAAAGTATTTGGAAAGATTCATACTTATCCACACAGTTTTGAAGCTTATTTCGCTTCATCTGAGTTGTTTCTTGAGTGAGTGAGCCAAGAAATTCCCACATCTTCTTGGCGTTGTTGTGCTCTAAGGCTTCAACAACCAGTGACGCTGGTAAGGATTGTAACATAAGCTCCATGGCCACTGCATCCAGCTGAAAACGAACTCTGTCGTCGTTTGTCCATTCTACATAAGGCTTCTCCACTATCTCTTGAACTTTTGCTCTTCTGAGCTGAGTATTCACCTTAGTGATCTTTATTGGTCCGGTAGATAGAACCTCTGCCATTTCTGGATGGACATTCTTCAGCATGATCAACGAACGTTTCTTCCATATCTCAAAGTCTTTTGATGAGTACTTTGGAAGTATAGTGATATGAGCCATCTCTGTGCACCTAAGCTTAACACACACAAAATAGAAACCAAGTGCAGAAAAACAGAACCAAGCGCATAAAACAGAGATCTGGTCCTAAGTGACTCAACAAAACCGTAGTCTGTAAGAACATTGACGCGTGATACCACTTGTTGGTCCCGAAATCAGAGTGCAATATGTGCAGTGGAAGGTTTAGTGTATGCAGCGGAAGTAAATGTAAGCACAAGCACTAGTTCGTTTAAACAGGGCATAGTCAGTTTAGTGTGCAGTCAATTTAAGCTTAAGTCTCTGTTCCGTCTTAAGTTAGTTTCACAGTTTATATTCTTCAATACTTGGACTAGTATTGAAGGATCAAGTAGTCAGTTTGTGAAACAGAAAAACATAGCAAGTATATGGAAAGCAGTAAAGCATCACACAGAGATTTATAGTGGTTCGGATTTCAATATCCTACATCCACTCTTCAGACCCAAGGTCGAGATAATTTACTAAGTGAATACAAGCCTCCTTACGATCTATATACACTCCGTGGCACCTCCGTCCTCCGGTCAACTGTGGCACTCGCCTAGGAACTCCTTGTAGATTCAGTCTTCAGGTTGAAGTGGGAACGCACCCCGCATCCTCGTTCCTGGTGGGTGGATGTTTACTAATTCTTCCCATAATGGTTGGATGTTTAAAGGTTCTTCCCAGAACTCATGTGGTCGGCATACGCCCGTTATAATCAGAATCCCAGACTAGGAAATTGACTGCTATGAATATATCTCTGAAAGATATATTCACCAAACTGAGCCTTAGCTTAAAGCTTTGGCCTCGTGCTAGGAGAAGATATCACGATGGGTAACCTGAGTCGGAGACTCAAGTCTCGTGTTTACAACACAGAAAACTCCGAGAGAGTTTTGTGGGAGAGAGGACCTGAATATGCCCTTTGCCTCTTTAGACTAGTAGATTTTGAATTTCAGTTCAAGTAACCTGTTAAGGTTGAGAGGGCAGGTCTTTATATAGAGAGGAAAGTCTAAGGCGATTTGAATTTCTATCCGTTAGATACATAAATCCAGACGTTAGACTCATGGATTATGTTGTCCAATCGTAGCCCATGCCTTAGGTCTCCTTTCTGCTCTGCACATTCTCAGTGTACGATGCACTAAATTTTCGTCAAACTCCTTCACAACGTGAGGAACCCAGTTTGGATAACCTCGTACTGACTGAGGCATTTTACAAATGCCTGAGTCTGACTGAGGCTTCTTATACTGACTTCTAAGAGTCAGTACAGTTTAGCCCTCATACTGACTTCCCACGGTTAGTATGGTAAATCCTCATACTGACTTTCCATAGTCAATATGGGAAACACCCTCATACTGATTTCCCCGGATCAGTATGGTAATTCCTTAAACTGACTTCTCATTAGTCAGTTCGGGAAGGCCCTCATACTGACTTCTCCTTGTCAGTATGGTTATACCTAAAACTGAGTGCTCCAACTCAGTTTTCGGTTAAGGCCAGGCGTGAGTTCTCGAGCATTCTCTATTGCTCGATCTTCAGTCTAAGTTCTATTACAACTCGATCGATCCTATATAAGGATTACAGTTTAGAACTCTAGAAACTGGAAAAACCGACTAAGATGGCTTATATTCTTTGACCCACCAAAACATCAAAAGTAAGGAATAATTTCTCTAACAAGAATCCTAACAAGGGTTGAGCCTAAGATCAAAGCCCATTAATTAAATAAAATTTTTAAATAGTCCAGTCCATCTATTTACTAAAAAATTGGTGGAGTTCCATGCTATATATCAAAATTTAGGAGCGTACAAGACGCGACCGATACCTAAAAAATTGATCGAAAATGATGAATTTTGGATCCAACCGATTGGGTTACATTTCATTGAGTCAAGTGGTGGGTCATTTTTTCACCAGCCACAGTTTCGGGTCGGGTGGTGTTGCACAGGTTCGAGCCTCACCCGACCTGACCGAATATTCAGTAAAAATAAAAATAAATAATATTACACATATAAAATACATAAAATTTAACTATAAAACCCCCACCCAACCCTACTCCCCAATCGCCATTATATCGTCATTCATCTCTTCGTCCGCCATTCATCTCTTCGTCCGCCGCTCGTGCTACCACCCATGGGCCACTGCCGCAGTGCTACTCTTGTCCTGCCTGCCGCGATCCTGTCCTGTATAGTAAGAAGTTCTCCCTTATCTCTTGTTGTGCTGCCGCAGTCCTGCTCCTTGCCAGTCGCCATTGCACGGCTATGCCGGCCACTGCTGCACTAGCCCCTGCGTAGTTGCACTGAGCCACCCACCGCTGGACTTGCCCCCGCCCGCTGCATGGCTACACCCAACCCATCTCGCCCCACTCGCTGCGCACATCTTTTTAATTCCGGTGAAACCTGATTCGACCGATCAATATTCGGATCGAGTGGTGGGTCGGGTGGTTTGTCTATTCGGGTGGGTGTCGGGTGGAATAAACTTAATCATATTCATCAATATTATATATTATAATATAAATTATTTTATATATTATACATCAAACTATATATATTTAATAAATTAAATTAAAATATATCAAACAAATACAAAATCTACAAAAATAGGAGTTTAATTTAAAAAATTATTATATAGAAAACATTATACTTATTTTATTTAAAAATAGTATATATAATAAATTAATTAGATGTAATATTTTTTTAAAAAAATGATAAATATAATTTTGTATAAATTTTAATTATATATCTGTATTATAATAGAAAAAATGTAGTGGTAAATAGAAAAAAAAATTAATATTGATGTAATATTTTTGAAGGAAAAATGATAAAATTGTAATTGTACAGATTTATTTTATTTTAGTATATCAATAGATATAAATTAACTTGAATTATACAATCGAAGTCGAATTAAGGCGGCCATCACATTCCACAATCAGTCTTTTTTTTTTTTTTTTTTTTTTTTTTTTTTTCCAAGTTCCAAAGGCCCCCATCTCCTTTTTGTATATCCCAGAATCCCCTCTCTCTCTCTCTCTGTCACCTGCCAAAAGTGAGAGGTCGTAGCATTCCCTTTTACCATCCTATCGCTTTCTCTCGTGATTATCAACAACTGCCTGCAAAGAGCGTCGGCACTAGTTGAGTTCCGGATTTTGGAGCTTAGAGTTGGAAATGGAGGGGGACGAGAATGGCTTGAAGAAGAAGATAACCGTAGGAGTGTGTGTAATGGAAAAGAAGGTGAAATGCGGCTCCGAGGTTCTGTACCTTTGTTTTTTTCGTACAGTTTTTACAACACAAACCCGTGCACTTAGTTGGTGTTGAATACATTGGCGAATGACTGATTTTAGTTAATTTGTTTGGTTCTTTTTTTTATATCCGTTTTTGGCCGTTTGAAATGTCTTAGGCTTCTTCCGCGCCGATGCTGGAGATTTTGGAGAGACTAGAGGCGTTTGGAGAGTTTGAGGTAATTTAGTTTAGTTGTCACTTGTCAGTCTGGTTGATACGCGTGCTGCCAGCAGTTTACTGTTCGGTGATATTTATTTGATGCTTAATGGTGTAGATTGTATACTTTGGGGACAAGGTGATCCTTGAAGAGCCTATTGAGAGGTGATTTTTCTCCTCTCCAGAATTTTTTTTATCATGATTGTTGTATATTGTGATGCTTGTTTATTATACGTAAGACTGTGTAATCTGTGAACTAATGACTGTTGATTTTTTTATTTTTTTTGTTATCAAATTGTAGGTGGCCAGTATGTGAGTGCCTGGTTGCATTCCATTCCAGTGGCTATCCTCTGCAGAGGGCTGAAGCATACGCTGCTCTGAGAAAGTAAGCTTTCATCTGGTTGTGCTTCTTATTTGCCTTGCCACCACTTCTTTACCTAGCACTTTTCAATCCACAACTGGCATACGCACGTTCAACTTGTCAGACATCAATCCCATGGCATAACCATTTAGCATCAATGTAACTAGAATCTAAAGGCTTCATTTTGTGTTTTGATGTCTGCCGACTTTGAGGTTCCTTTGGGTCATCTGCTTTTGAAGTAATGGAAAATCTGAATTTGTAGGATTGCAAGTTTGATAGTGCATGTATAAAAATAAAATTGTGGGGATAGGTCAATGGATTTTTTTAGGCTCGCTCAAGGGTTTTCAACTGTCCTTTCTTTTTCTGTTGAATAGAAAATTCTCGGCAGCTGCTTGGCTGTTTAAACGGGCAGGTATTCTTTTTGCAGGTTCATTAGATAGATCATTCCGTTCTGGAGAAAAGCAATATGATATCTTGCCATGAAGCCTTAACCTTATTATCTGATGATATTTTCGCTTTTATTTTTAATTTTTGATGAATTCTTAAATTTGGAACTCATGTTCTTGCCTTGCGTTCTCTTTGCAAACATTTTGCTATTCACCATTTTACTTTTCAGGCCTTTTGTTGTTAATGAATTAGGACAACAACGCCTTCTTCACGATCGAAGGAAAGTGTACGAGGTGTGCATCTTTTTTATCCTCCAGAGAAATACGATTGCATTATTCTTTCCATTTGGAACTTGTCGATTTTTATGTCCTTCATTGGGGAGTTAGGTTGATTGATGATGATTATTGGTTCCTGCAGCGGCTTGAAATGTATGGAATTCCTGTTCCAAGATATGCTCTAGTTAATCGTGATTATCCAAATCAAGATTTGGATTATTTCATTGAGGAAGAAGATTTTGTTGAGGTCCATGGGAATCGTTTCTGGAAGCCTTTTGTGGAAAAGCCTGTTGATGGTAGAATATCTATACAGCCTAAATTATAATATAGTAAACCTAAAATTCTTAGGAGCTGATTAATAACTTGTCTTGGTAATGTGTGCTCTTCCTACTTTTTATGTTAGAAGTTCATTACAATTATCAATTTCATTTTTTTTAGGTGATGATCACAGTATAATGATATATTACCCTAGTTCAGCTGGTGGGGGAATGAAGGAGTTGTTCCGAAAGGTGAGAGCTATGACATTTGTTTGATTTTGATTGTTTAAAACTCTGGACGTTATAAGTTCTTTAAATCTCCTTTATCATGTCAGTCTGAATTATTTAGGAAGTTAAATTTATGAATGCTTTGTGAAGTATCGTGACTAGAAAGGCCCTGGTTCTTGAAAGCCTTTATACAAAAATATCTTCTTATTTCTACATCTTCATTGCACCCGATGACATTTTGATGATAGGTTGGGGTTTCTAGTGTAGCATATAGCTTTCCTGCTTTCTTTATTGTACGAGCATTTGAGGACAATAAGGTAGGAAAAATACGGCTAAAGTGACTTAACTTGGATTGATTGAGTTAGCTACTCTCTAGCATTCCTAGCTTCTACCTTCCATCGAGCAAATCACCAGTATGAAATTCAAGTCATCTTCCTCTTATTTGACAATTAATGTATAACTCCCTCGAGCTCTCAAATTGATCGTATATTGCTTTTGTTGCAATGATAGAGCTTTATTTGTTGATGCCCCTTGATCAGGGATGATTGTCAGACTGATATACTGGATCGAATCAATCCCTTCCAATGGCTAGTTTCTCTGTAGATTTCCTGTCAGTCCTATGTTCTTGGGCTATAGGGCCGCTTGCCGTTGTCTTTTGGTTCCGTCTTGTTTCTGGCCCCTAACAGTGTACTCTTTTAGTTATGGTTTTAATGGAGCAGCAAAATACAGTAGGTTATTTGGTCGTAACAAAATCTTTTTCATGACTTAGGAGTTACGAGTTATGTTCCATTTTGACATTGTCATGGTAGTTTCAAAATAAAAATATAGAATTGCGTTTCAATGTTATATTGCTATTTGTTCCTGAGTGGTGAGATGTACCCAGTTTTTATACTTGAACAATTGAAACATTGTTTATATAACTCCACCTCTCTCTGAAATCATTGAAAATCATGTGTACCATGCTGATTGTGTAATAGTTGCTGATCTATAATCTAATTAAAACTTAATCTTCTTGATTAGAAATCTGTAAGTACTTCCACCAGTACTATATTATCTGTATCCTTGTTTTGTATTGATTAATTATCTTGCTCCTTATTTAAAAACATCTTTACACTTCGTTCATATTAAATAATTACATTTTTCCCTTTTCCCCCTCTTCAGGTTGGTAATCGATCGAGTGAATTTCATCCAGAGAAGAGAAGAGTGAGACGTGAAGGGTCTTATATATATGAGGAATTCATGCCCACTGGGGGAACAGATGTCAAGGTTGTTATCTTCGGCTTTGCAATATTCAGCAAATGAGCTTTTTTTGCATCTTCTCCTCTTTTCACATATAAGTGCTCCATTGTTCGCAAAATATCAACATTCATGCGTTGAACTTTATTCTTTTAAACATGAGAAACTTCATGAACCTTTAGTGGTCATTACCCCTCTTCAAACAGGTGCTACCATTCTTCTAACAATGAACCAAAGCTGTTAACAACCCCCTAAAAGGAGAATGGAGAAGTAAAATAGTATTCTATAAATCTGTACTTGCATATCTGATTAAATTTCTGTAGGTATATACGGTGGGCCCCGAATATGCTCATGCAGAGGCGAGAAAATCTCCTGTAGTTGATGGTGTTGTAATGAGAAATCCTGATGGTAAAGAAGTAAGTGAACTTTTTTTTAGTGATTTCCAGCGAAGCGAACATTTATGTATGCCCTGCGTATTACTGCTTCACTAGACGTTGCCAGAGCTATGCATCTTTCTTCAAGTCCATGTCCAATTTCATTTCTTACTTCTGCGACCGCATTGATTTCTTACGTTTACTAAGTAAACAGACAAAAGAGGGCTGAGATCAACATCTCAACCTTCTTGAGTTTCCTGTCTTCGGCCTCCAGGACTCCGTGTTGCACTGAGGGTTCTTCTGCTCATGTTTCTCCCCCTGGGAGCTATAAGAATCCTGCTTCTGTTCCTGCCTTTTGTTTTATTTCTGATTTCTACATGTATAACTATTTAATTGGCAGATAACTTCAGTTTTTTGAACGATTTTGATTGATAAAATGAGAAACTTGTGGGTGTGTGGGTTTAAATAAATGTATTTCTATTTCAAATAATAATAATAATAATAATAATAATAATAAATAAATAAAAAAATGAGAAACTTGTGTCCCCTACTCGGGCTGTGATGGTGAAAAACTTTGTCTGTGATTAAGAGGTCATGGGTTCGAGGTTTCCCGAGGACATGTGGTTGTGTGAGTTTAAATTAATGTTTTACTATAAAAAAAATGAGAAACTTGCTGAATGTTGAAATCTCTTTACTTGCAGACCCTACAATCAGCATTAGGTTTCTGATTTGAACTACTTATGCTCAAATTTTTATTTTATTTTATTAATTTTTTTTATATCATCAACCTGAAATACCCTATTAGCTTTAGAAACTGCTTTCTTTTCAGGTCAGGTATCCTGTTCTACTCACTCCAGCTGAGAAGCAAATGGCAAGAGAGGTGTGCATTGCCTTTGGTCAGGCTGTAAGTTTTCATGAAACTTCAATTGTGTCATTATTGATATTCATTTCCTTATATGAATATTTTATTATATCAATCAGCTTTTGGTATCTCAACTCAGTTTTGTAGGTTGCATGTATCACTATCACCATATTATTCATTCACATTTTACAAAGTCATTTGTAGTTCAATGATGGGCTTCAAATGAAGATCAAGACAATCTGACCTGCCGAACTCCATTGAGTGAATACAGATTTTGAGTTTTCTTTTTCTCAGGATCGAAATAACTGAAATCTTTATGTGGGTGGTTCTCTTAGGTTGCATCATAATTGGATAGACTAATTAGTGACTTTTTCTCTAGCTGAGTGGTCTGGGTTTTACCAAGTCTTTGTCCTTCCCTCGAATCAATTTTGGGCTACAGGAATAACTTTGGATTTGAGGGGGGACTCTTGGTCTTTGTGCATATAAGTTACTGATTGAGAATTTAGCTATAAATCCAGGTTATTACTTCATTGATTCACACCTATGTATTGAGCACATTTTTAGTCTTCTTGGTGTATGTATGCCTTAGTATTAACAGGATATTTTTTGACGAGGCAGTTTGAAATCATATTTGTGCATAAATCACTTGATGTACAGGTTTGTGGGTTTGATCTTTTGCGCTGTGAGGGACGATCCTATGTTTGTGATGTCAATGGGTGGAGCTTTGTTAAAAACTCTTACAAGTAATATTTTATGCTTTATGTTGTGTTTTCATATATGTATCATCACACTTTGATTGTATTTTCATGTGATACCACTTATTATGATCTTGTAACGATGTTGGCACTTGGCAAGAAAATAATATGAAAGGAACATGAAAAACACGTGAGTTGACTACCCAGTTCATCAAACATGACTGCATGATGGAGCTACCAAGCGAGAATATTAAGTAGAAATTTTGGTAGTACTCATAGGCATTTTGCACATGCATACACTTGGCACCCTAGTCCCTAGGCATAAAAACACGAAAATTGATTACAAGAGAACTTGTTTATTGGAAAGAATATATCCTAATCATAGTAGGAAACTTGAAAACCCACAGATCACAAATCTTAATCATAGTAAAAAACTATTACCTTAATTATGATCCTTTGTGGAAATCACCTAATGTTTACTTTTATATTTTTTAATGCTCCACTGCCTAATATATTGATATAATCAAAGACTTACCGTTCTATCTGGATATTTTACTTCACTTCACCATTTCTTTCACTTCTTGATTCACTGATTATATGTGTTTTGCAGATATTATGATGATGCTGCTTGTGTGTTGAGGAAGATGTTTCTTGATGCAAAAGCCCCACATCTCTCTTCAACAATTCCTCCAACTCTGCCGTGGAAAGTAAGTGAGCCTGTTCAGCAGTCTGAAGGATTAACAAGGCAAGGAAGTGGAATAATTGGGACATTTGGGCAATCTGAAGAGCTGCGCTGTGTAATCGCAGTAATTCGGCAGTGAGATATACCATCCTTGCTATTGTTTCTATATTGCTTTTCATGCATTGGCTCCTCTTAGATATTATTCTTTGCTTGCAGTGGGGACCGAACTCCAAAGCAGAAAGTGAAGCTGAAAGTCACCGAGGAAAAGCTTTTAAACTTGATGCTAAAATACAATGGGGGAAGACCTAGAGCAGAGGTGGGCTTTACTCTTTCAGTATTATCCTTGCTTACTGATGGTGCTCCAAGCATCATGTATCTGTAATCCGTATCAAGTCTTAACCTCTGTTTCACACTTTCAGACAAAGCTGAAAAGTGCAGTCCAGTTGCAAGATCTTTTAGATGCAACGCGAATCTTAGTACCTCGTACAAGGTGTGAAATGTTCTTCAATTTATCACCTGAAACTAACATGTAAATGCGTTTGTCTTTCTAAACCAGTATTGAGCGTTTACTTATCTCTACATCCATTTTCTCATGGGGAGCATTACTTTGGGCCTCAATTTATTAGGTTGTTTGAAGCTTGACGTAGCATATTCATTTCAATTTACCTGAATGGTGAATTCTTGTAAGATCACTTTGTACTGATAATTAAATTGTCATCCAGACCTGGCCGAGAAAGTGATAGTGAAGCTGAAGATATTGAACATGCTGAAAAGCTACGCCAAGTAAAAGCTGTGCTTGAGGAGGTCGATTTGGACAATATTTCTAGCATTTTGATAAAATCTTATCTTTTCTGCTGTCTTTGGGTGATAAGTTGAAATCATTGAAGTAGTTTGAAGTTTCAACCTTGAATCTCTTTGTGCTTTACCACTGATACTATACAAAACTGCGGAACATGATTGTGATGGATCTATGAACTTTTATTATTGTATGATGTAAATGCTGCTCTTTCATTTTGCTAGATTAGGCATCTTTGGCTGCTCTGATTCCCAGGGTTTTCTTGGATATGGTTTTGATGGTTAATAGGTTTTATTTTTGGTATCTAGGGTGGGCATTTCTCTGGCATATACAGAAAAGTACAACTTAAGCCATTAAAGTGGGTCAGGGTTGCAAAACCTAATGGTGAAGGAGAAGAAGAACGACCAACTGAGGCCCTGATGGTTCTTAAATATGGTGGTGTTCTAACTCATGCTGGGAGAAAGCAGGTCATCTTTCTGTTGGCATCATGCCTATTGATCTCCATCTTGTCTCACAATGATTGATTGAACACTGATTATCTTAGTTTTCCAAATTTTTTCGTCATTCTCTGTCTCTGGACTCAACTATTTCACTTTTTCAGGCTGAAGAATTGGGCAGGTACTTTCGGAATAATATGTATCCAGGTGAGCAATCAGCTGTAGTTTTGTAGTTCTGTATCTGGAATTTAATCAAGACTTGCATTACTAATTCTCAAGTAAACTATTTTTTATGTAAATTTTATGTGTAATATGAGTGCACATTATGTTCATGTTCCTTTTTGTGTGTGATGTGATGTTAGTGCACATTATATTGATTCCAGTATCCTAGATGCATGTGAGTGGTAGCTTTCAATACTTCACTTTTTTGTACTGCCGTGAAGCATGTTCTGTAGAGATATTCTCTTCACATTGATTCCTTTGTTTTATGCTGTTCTCTGTTTAATGCATATTTTATGCTTGGGTTGTGCATGGTCATTCACTCTTATGAACTTTGGAGCTACACTTTGTGCAGGCTTTTTCATTAATGATTGATTATCTAGGTTTTTCTAAAAATAAATAAATGAGTAAGTTTTTATATGCTGCTTTCTCAGGTGAAGGCACTGGGTTGCTTCGTCTTCACAGTACATATCGTCATGACCTAAAAATATACAGTTCAGATGAAGGCCGTGTACAGGTTATGCTTCCAAATATATTTGTTTTTTGTTTTGTTTTGTTTTTAAATGTATTCATCAGAAGGTGCATTTGGGATTATACTAGAGATGTAGTTAACCTAAGATGTGCGGACCAGCGATTACTGTATTCTTACTGTGGGTTTTATTCACTTATTATTTGTTTGCCATGTGCAGATGTCAGCAGCTGCTTTTGCTAAGGGTCTTCTCGATTTGGAAGGGCAACTGACACCTATTTTGGTCAGGAACCTGAGCATGTGCTATTCTTTATTCTATAGATATGTATATGGACGTGTATCTGTTAATATATATAAACGTGTTTTTCATGTTCTGCTCCATTTTTTAAGGTTTCACTCGTCAGTAAGGACTCCTCAATGTTGGATGGGCTTGATAATGCCAGTATTGAGATAAAAGAAGCTAAGGTTCGTTTTGCACGATGCTTTTTTGAGGAGTACTTTACTATCTTAAGTTTTGTTTACTCATAGACTTCACCTCTCACTACTAATTTAATTATTTATAGTCAGTTAATTCATGCAGTTATTGTTTTGCTCTGATTAATTAAAATAACTGAAAATTAGAAATAAATTGAACTTAACTATGTTACACATTTGAGTAGATAATGTTTGAGCTGGGTTGTGGTAAAGTGTTTTCCCTTCTGTCATAGTTTTGTTTGTTGTTCTGACAAACTTGTCTTGGCTTTAAAAAAGCAAGAAGATCTGACTACACTGCTGCATCACTTGTCTTTATTCTACCTTCAGTGGATGAGATAGTTAGCTCTGTGAATGAATTTGAGAACTTGAGGATTCATTAGTTGTTCAAGTATGTGATGGCAAAACGTATTTATGCCTTTGGTTTTGGGGTTTTAATAAATTTGAAGCTTTCCTAATTAACTCCTACAAGATAATCAAAGATAACTATGCATTGAATCCTGAAGAAGTCATAGAGGCATTTCTTGAAGAAGTTGCTTCCTTAGCAGACTCTTAAAAAATAATGAAATGCAGCTCGGTAAATCTTGAAGAAGGTGGTTCCTTATCCAACAGTTATAAGATAATGAGAGATACATCTGCGTTAAATCATGACAAGTCAAAAATGCATTTTTGTTCTGTTTGCTTCGTTACTATATGTGTATGATGTATCTGGTTAGTGATATAAAAGTCAATTTTTTTTAATGTGTTTTTACAGGCCAGGCTGAATGAAATTATAACTTCTGGCTTGAAAACTGTTCACAGCAGCCCTCCAGAGAAACCATGGATGGTTGATGGTGCTGGACTTCCTGCAAATGCCTCTGAACTTTTACCCAAACTGGTAAAATTGCTAATATACTCCGTGATTAGGGGCATCAAACATACTATATATATCTTCCTTTTTCAAGTATTTTCTAAAATTATTGTAAGACATGCAGTTTGTGTTAGCAAAAAGCATATACTTATATCTCTGAGCTCTATTCTGTTGATATGGTGACTACTAGGTCAATTTAACAAAAAAGGTTACTGAACAAGTAAGGCTTTCTGCCATGGACGAAGACGAGGAGCTTGTGGAGACAAGTTCATATGATGTAATCCCTGCATATGATCAAGCTAAGGCTCTTGGTAAGACAAATATAGATGTTGACCGGATTGCTGCAGGTTTACCTTGCGGTAGTGAGGGTTTTCTTCTCATGTTTGCTCGTTGGAGAAAACTTGAGAGGGATTTGTATAATGAGCGCAAAATGTGAGTAATATCTGATGATTTCCATGTTCTTTTCCCGGCAAGTAAAATTACAACAATTCACTTTTCATATTAAACTTAATTTCAACATGTTTGCAGGCGATTTGATATTACACAAATTCCTGATGTTTATGATTCTTGCAAGTAAGGAATTACTATTTCATCTTTAGTAATGTCATGCTGTTTTGATATTATTTGTAATGATGTTTTGCCTCCCTAATTTGGTAGATAAATGATGTTTTGTGCTTGTGAAGCCTAAACCCTATAGGAGAGATCATGTAAAAAAAAAAAATCCTCCTGTAAGAAAAAAAGAATGAATGTTATCCATTAGATCTAAATAAATCAATGGTTGATATACAATCAAGCAACAACTAAAACACATTCGAGCAATTGCTTGATTGTGTTTTAGTTGTTGCTTGATTAATATGATGCTTGATTGTGTTACAGTTGCTGCTTGAT
Organism: Plectranthus barbatus; assembly: GCA_026898455.1. Classification (NCBI taxonomy): domain Eukaryota; kingdom Viridiplantae; phylum Streptophyta; class Magnoliopsida; order Lamiales; family Lamiaceae; genus Plectranthus; species Plectranthus barbatus. The sequence continues at coordinate 536,142 of JAPKLW010000406.1, read as the reverse complement.
TGTATATCAACCATTGATTTATTGAGATCTAATGGATCAGATTCATTCTTTTTTCTCACAGGGGATTTTTTCTCACTTGATCCGCTCCCTTTATATATGTGTGCGTGTTCTCAAAATTCATTCACACTCATTTTCCTTCGTGTTATGTGGGATCTTGTTTTCCTATTCCCATTTTATGTATCACTTTTTATTTGGGGGTTGGGGTAGGCGGTGTTTCTGCCGCTTCAGTAGGTGGTTAGAGAGAATTATGTAGGGTTTTTCAATCAACTTGGCTTATAATTTGGTTTGACAATATCAAACATGTACATGGAGTAACATGATTAGTCCTTGATGTGCTTCGGATAATTCCTGAAAGTGCCTTTCCTTCAACAGGTATGATCTATTGCACAACGCACATCTAAATCTAGTAGGCTTAGATGAACTCTTCAAAGTTGCTCAGGTATGAAATAGTCACCTTTTTAATGCTTTTAAATTTTCTTCAGGTTAAATCTCGCCACTGGAGAAAGAAAAAAAAGTCATGAATTTCTATCTCGTAGAGTCTCTTTCAGATTTCATTTTAGCTCTTGCACATTAATGCAAGAGTTAAAGCATATGTTGCGTATGTGCATTGGTAATTGTTGATGCCTTAATATTCCGTGGTTTCTGTTTTCTATTCAGTTACTTGCAGATGGTGTTATTCCGAATGAGTATGGAATCAATCCGAGGCAAAAATTAAAAATTGGATCAAAGGTAATTCACAATTTATCTTCTCTTCCTCGATTCAAATTATGCAGCTCATGTAAAGCTGAGTGAACAGTATACTTATAATTTGAGCTGAGTGAAATATGGTTCATTGCTAGGAACATAGTGGTTATCTATCAATTCAGGATTCATGATACTGCTGTTAAATGTTAATATGCCATGATATCTGGATCTGTTATGCCATATTTAAATGTTGTTTCTGGGGCTTACGACGGCAACTTTTCTTTTTGATGGGTAGGTTAAGGGTTGGAACTGTACTTGACTATTTGGTTTGAAATCTCATTGTTTGTATACTCTGGAGTAAGAGGCGGAGTGATCTAATCATTAAATTACAGATAGAGAAGTTCTCTTTATGGTTAAACGTGTTTCCTTTATTTTTATTTTTTTCTTTTTTCCCCTTGTCTACCTAACCAAGGTCTGTATCACGCTCTCTCTCTACCTGCACACATGCAGAGTATTTGCTCAATTTTCTGTTATACTGGCCATGTTTTCATGGACTGTACTTTTATCTTTTGAAATCTCAGATTGCTCGCCGCTTGTTGGGAAAAATCTTGATTGATCTGAGAAATACACGTGAAGAAGCAATCAGTGTAGCCGAATTAAAGAGCAACCAAGAAAATACTTCAGCAGCCCCTAGCACTGGAAAGGAAGATGGGGATTACTATTCGAAACATCCCATTAAGCCCGAAAACTCCAGAAGAACCAGTTTTACCAGTGAAATGTCGATGGATCAAGATGAAGATGATGACAAAGAAATTAAATATCGTCTGGACCCAAAGTAGATATTCCTATAGCCTTTTTTCCGATGAATCATGTTTCAGATTTTGGAAGCAGAGATTTTCTCTTTCTAACCTATGTGTGTTTTTTCTCACCGATCAGATATGCTAATGTGAAAACACCAGAGCGACATGTGCGAACAAGGCTATACTTCACATCGGTGAGTAATTACTATACCATATGGTTTTTCTCCTCGATTTTCTCTCATTTGGATAGGGGTGCTTGCATGTCAATAACTCAACTTATTGAGGAAGCATGAAGTGTATTTCATTCTTTCTAAACAGAGCCCTTTAACTCGTTAAGTGCTCCTTTCTTCAGTAGCTTATGGAAAAATGACACTGTTTACTGTTAGTGCGCGTAGGGTTGGCCCTGTAAATTGGATTCTCCATGTTAAAACACATATGGCTTCATTGACATGTACGCGTGGTTTAGGAGATCCAATTGACTTAACCTAGTATCATCCCATACCAATTCTGGGCTGGCATAGATTGTGATGATATTTCGGGTTTCTCATCTTATTACCTCCATAAAACTCTGTCCTCTGTATATATTATCAAAATGCAGGAATCACACATCCATTCATTGATGAATGTTCTTCGTTATTGTAACCTGGATGAATCTCTTCAAGGAGAACCCAGCCTCGTCTGTGATAATGCTTTGGACCGCTTGTATCGGACAAAGGAGCTTGATTACATGAGCTACATAGTATTGAGATTATTTGAAAACACAGAGGTTGGTACTTCAATTTAAAAGTACAACCTATCAATGCTCTGTCTGCCTCTAGCACTAAAAATAAAAATTGAAAATGCAGGTGGCTTTGGAAGATCCTAAGAGATTTCGGTTGGAATTGACTTTTAGCAGAGGTGCAGATTTATCGCCATTGGAGGTAACCTTGGGTCGATGCACTGATTTTTCAGAAGCTATACTTTCCCATCAGAGCCCAATCAAATGTTATTTACTGCTTAAAAAACTCATTACCATTTGTTTCATTTGTAATTTGAACAGAGAAAGGATAGCGAGGCAGCATCTCTGCATCAGGAACATACATTGCCAATAATGGGTCCAGAGAGGCTGCAGGAAGTAGTAGGATCATATTTAACTTTGGAGATGATGGAGAAGATGGTACGTCCATTCGCGATGCCAGCTGAGGATTTCCCTCCACCATCAACTCCTCAAGGGTTCTCAGGCTACTTCTCCAAAAGCGCCGCAGTTCTGGAGCGCCTTGTCAATCTCTGGCCCTTCCACAAGCACGGGAACAATAACGGTAGGTGATAATATGATTCCCTCCTGTCCCTGTCCTGTCCTCTTGTTGGTAATCAGGCTTTTTGCTGCTTCAAGGTACCACCAGCCCACGAAAATCTTCGAGCAATCCACACGAATCTTGCTGAAGAAACTAGGAGAGTTAGAGCTCACTCTTTTTAAATTGCCGCCTACACTTCCTTTATTCTCCATGTACATGCTTCTTTACATCTTCATCTAAATGGAGGGCACTTCTTACTTTTTCTCTATGTTGGTTTCCATTAACAAATGTTATGCATAGAATCACGCACGTTGATCAATCGGATGTTATCATACATGAAAAAACTCACATGTATCCAGAGCAGGGCTCATAGGCATGCCCAGACATAAGTAATCTGGATCTAGTGCGTGAATGTATGAGCATAATATAAGGTAGACTGGACAGGAAAACAGTAGAAGAATATGTTCGATGCATTATAAGATAGTGATCTAAATCACAAATTCATTTTCGAAAAGCATACACCATGTCAAGTAGAATCCGCACACCATAAGTTCACAATTTCATCAGTACTCTGGAAACACATTCAAGCAGTGTCAGCAACCTAGTCTCTTGAATTGATTTGCTCATAATAAATATATGCAAGAAATATAATCGATTTCAAGCAGCAAATTTAGGACGCTCCCTGTGCTTGAGGATAGTTTTCTCAAGCTCATCCTTCTTGGCTCCAACAACCCTGCCCACTTCCTTCGCTTGCTTTAGCAACAAGAATGTCGGCATTGCTTGCACTCCAAACTCACGCGACACGTCCTGCACAGTCCATGAACAAACCAATACCAGCCAAAAAACAGGAACTGATAAACTCAGATTCAAGGCAATTACAAAAACTAATATGGGATCCAAAATTATGATTTCAAACTCTGTAAACTTTAACTCCCAGAATATACATTATTTTACAGCTCCTAGAATTACCATAATTTAACCCTTAAAGAGCTTCAAAAGAGATGAATCCTTCCCAATTCTATTTGACATTATAATTGCAAAGGAAGCATATTTTATAAGACGAGGTTGAAAATCATATAAAGTGCATAAATTACCACTTTTTAGAATTCTAATCCTCATAGTTTTCTGATGGATGTATTGAGTATAATGCAAAACCACAATTACATACAAGCACGTGAATATTCATATCAATATGTAAGAGTGCAGATTCACGATAAATACTACAAGCATGTAAAGCACTGGTCATTCATCATCGTTTGGCTTTGGATAATTGGATGGACATAAATTCTTTTTCTTGAAAAAATGGATGTATTAAGATTGAGAGGAAAAGTAGCGTACGGGGAGCTGATCGACATCAATTTTCACGAAATCGACGTCGGTGTAAGTAGCGGCCATCTGCTCGAAGACCGGCGCCATGAACTTGCACGGGCCACACCATGTGGCAGTGAAATCCACCACCATCTAACCAAACAAGTAGAGAAACTTAATAAACAATTCATCATCTGTCGGATCAGAAAATACTAAATCTATGCCAGGTCAACTCATAATTCTAGAGATTCTCCCCCAAATTAATTTCGAAGGAAAAAAAAAAAAAAAAGAACATAAAGATTAGGGCAAAATTGACGGCGATCCTAGAACTTGAATGAAGGGATCGATCGACAGTTATTAGTAATCATATGCACAGAAATAAAAGCGAGCTGAGGAACGAGACGGAACCAATTTATTTGATTGCTTTGAGGAATTGAAGTGGAGCTGCCAGCGATCCGACGAGTGAAAGGCGATGACGCGCGACGGTCCGGAAGACTCCGCGGCGGATGCTTCGGCTGCCGCCGCATCTCCGCCAAGTAAGCTAGATAATATGCCTCCCATGGATTCTCAACGCAAGAGTGAACTAATGGAAGGATTTTAATTCCCTAAATACATTACTACCGAGGCGCACGGTCGGCTATGATGAGTGATAGTGATGTCCAATTTCGGTTCAATAATTATAGAATATTAACCGGTTCATTATGGTTCAGGATTGTGATGTGAACCATCGGTTCTATTTCCAAATCGATAGTTAAGCGATTTTTATTTATTATCTATCCATCCCATTCGAATTATTCTATTTTTTTTTCCTACTTTATTAATCTCATTTTTAAATTTATTATCTCTTTATATTTAATAATAAAATATTAATTTTATTCAATTCATTCAACATTCAAAATTTATAATTTTTAGAAAGAGTTTTATCGATTTGAACCTTTTGGTCTCAGTTCGGAACCATCAATTTAAACTGACATAACATAATCTCATTGGTTTCATTTAAACAAAAAATTTCTATTAATTCGAGTTTTTTAAATTTTAAAATTTTTCCCTAGTTCAATGATTCCAAAAATTTTAAACCGTAATCGAGTCATTGGATGAAAATAGACCAAGTTGGCAAGACAAGAATTAACCTTTTCAACTTAGCAGGCCATTTTTTAAGCTTATTTAATAACTTAATAAATATTTTTTTGAAATTATATATGAATTATTTATTTTAAATATCAAATTTAAAGAAATATAAGTTATTAATAAATAATTATTTAATATATAATCTTAAATAAAACTTATAATTATGTAATTTGATTTTAGGTAATACTTTAAGAAATGTATAATTATTTAAACGAGCGTGCCTATTAGACCTAATAAACTTATATTACCTCCATTCCGATTTATTTGTCCCCTTGGGAGTTGATGCAATAATTAATGAAGTAGAAATAAATGAAATTAATATTTTATTAGTGAATATGTATTAACTTTTCATTTTGAGTAATAAGACAATTATATGAGACCGACGAAAAAGGAAAGTGAAACAATTGAAGTGAAGAATAATTGAGCCTAGAAACCTGAGCATGCTCTTTTTAAGAAATAGGCTGGCCTTGCCGTAAGGCGTAAACCCCTGTCGAGTAAAAGTCTACTTTCACCTTCTAACGGTTTCGATTTTGAAACGTGAATGACGGTTCCTACTCGACGATTCCAATTTTATTTGGCCATCACTACTGTTTTCTCGATCGCAAGCTAAATCATGAATAAAATTACACCACCATTAAATAAATAAATAAGATAAACATAGAGAAACTGTATCTATTTTAAGTATCTCTGTTAGTTTTTACCAAAAAGAGCCTTGTAGTTGTCAAATATACAATTAGCAATTGAGATTTGAGAATTACAAAAAATTCATTTGTCCAACAATGTTAAAACTAACGCAATCAAACCAAAGAACTTCACCGCTCCAAACAAACTTTTACATGGACTTCAAACAGTTTTTTCCCGACTTTCGATCCAAAAAATGAAATATTTTCAACACTCTACAACAATGTCAAGTTATTTTTTCATTCAATAAACCATGATTATTTTCCCAAATATAACAAGACAAATACAAAATCTCTAGAGAGGGTACAGACAAGGGTGAGATAGAAGGCGATACCAGCTAAAAATCAATTTATTGCAATTAAACTCGTCATCTGAGACATAGTTTTTCTGATGACGTTCTGGAACCTTAAGCCAGAAAACTCTGAATTGTACATTCAAATGTAAAAGAGAAAACATAAACCCCCACTGCCGAAAATCTCAGGCTCAAAGATGACAGCAAAATGATATTAGTTTAGAAACTGACATGGGAAAAAAAAAAAAGGAACTGGCAAATGGAGTTGGAAGTACCAAATACTCAAGCTCATCATGGCTTGAGGGCCAAGGCCAGCCCAAATTTGGCGCTCTTGTCGACAGACTTGGTGTCGACTTCACTGGAGATGGTGACAAGTGACTTTGGACGCCATTCGTGCTGGACCAAAGCACTTGCCTTACCATGATTGTTCACTCGTGCTTTCACAGTAGTCAATTGGTCTAGTTGATGGAGAGTGCCAACAGTAATGGTGTTCTCGTTACTTGAGAAGCTGTGGGTCACCTCGGCACCGACAGCAGTGTTGGTCAATGGGCTCACTGTGTGGTAGTATGACGCACTCAAGCTATCACCTTTGTCATTCCTAGAGCAAAAACATTAACATTCAGGTTCAGTGCTTTCACAAGCATGCAAAACAGGGCAGCTCAGTTACTTGGGGAGAATATGCAATCAGAATAATAACAAACACTTACAGTGTTAAGGAAGCAATAAGATCAGTGTTCACAAAGCTTGCTCCAAAGTTGTATTTGGTAAGTGCACCTTCCTTGGTGTCGAAAGAAATGTCACTTCCAAGGGCAAGCTTATTGCTTCCAAGAACAGCAGAAAGATTCACAATTGGGTTAGCAGTCAACCCAACACTTGAGCTTATCCCCGCATACTCGTGCAAGTATTGAAGTTCCAACTACAACAGCCAACACAACAAAATGTTAGATAGCAGGTCCAAACAGAGATAGACAAACAATTTGATACTTCATTAACCATAAAGTAAAATAAAGAAATCCAACTTAAACAGACTAATAAAACTAGAGTAAGAGTACCAATAAACTAGAGTCATAATTGAATTAAACTTCCTAGTTGAAAGAACAAAATAATTAACTCAAATAAAATGAATACTAATAAAATGAATGTCTATCATAATTCATACAGCAGTACAGAAAAGCATTTGAGATTTATCTTACCTTTCCAGACCTCTGATCAGGAATTCTGAAGCTTAATATAGCCTTCAACCCAGGAGCAGGCTCGTCAATTGTTACAGTGGTAAGGAGCTGGGATTGGGTCACAAGTCAGTTAAATGTTTTGGACAAGGTATATAGGTCAAGTTTAATATTGAACCCAAAATATATTGAAAGCGAAAATCATCAGAAGATGCATAAATAGGAGAGCAAATTATAAGGCTCACATTTGAGGCTGTGTCAACTTTGATATCAGTGGTGATATTCTTGTTCTTCAACTGTGTGTTAACATCAGCCAAGAATAGTTCACCTTTCTTTGTTCCAGTTGAGGTGAGAGTCTGCCAACAAAAAAATAAATAAATAAAACTACATCAGTAACTAAGGGAACAAATCTAGGGAAGATTTTTTTATCTCATAAACTCCATCAAAACTCACATATAAATTTAAACTAAATAAACTCCAGAAACAGAATAGTTTCAAAAAACTAATAATCCGAAACTGTTCATTTGCATCAGCAAAACACATGCATTCCCAAGTTTCTTATCCCAGTTCACAGTAAATCTCAAATGCAGATAGGCCATACACACAGCATCCACCTAGTTCTCGATATTCTCTACATCACAACTTAAACCAGCTATATTGATTAAAACTATTACGAATTCAATACAACCAATAAAATAAGAGAACTCCAGACTATATACCGATATTATCAAATAACATTCAGCTAATTAAAGAGCTGGCGCAAGCTAGGAAAGCACAAATCAACAAATAACCACAGCTCTAGAAACATTAACAGCAACATCCAAAAACTCCAGATCCGTCAAAATTACTAGAAAAAACAATAAAGCGAACAAGATTAACAAAAAAAAAAAAACTTACGACTCCAGTAGGAGAGTAGGTAGTGATTGTAAACTTCTGGTCACTGTTGTAATCCTTGTATAGAAGATCTATTTCCACCACACACACAAAAAAAACAATTATACCTAATTAACCAAAAACAGTAAAATAACGGACAATAAATCCACAATTAAGAGCAGAAATAAATGCGAATTCGAACCTCGAGCTCTTTTGCCGATATCAGAGTAGAGACCTGGACCCTTGCCCATGATTTCCTTCACTTAAATTCGAGAAATCAAGAACAGAAATGGGCAAAATAAAAATGACTGCGAAAATGATGAATTTTTCAGAGGATTTTATCTGTGAGATATAAATAGTGTGGCGAAGGCTAATCAGAGTTTCCTATGTGCTTTTTCTTTTTTTATTTTTTGAAGGGCGTGTATTCTAGCGAATCGGAGCCGTTGATGGGTCAGGCACACAATATGGGCCGTTGGATGGAGCTCGGAGTAGGATGACTGCGTTGGGTGCATTTTGGAGGTCTTGTACACGTGGCGGCTTGTTGTTTATATGCTGGTCTCGCGACGGCTGTGAATATGCTGTTTCTTTTAAATTATACTCGTATTCTGTATATTAATTTATAATATCTGTATCTATTAATTTTTTATAAAAATTTGATATAAAATTGGAAAAATTAACAAACTTAGAAATTAAATTATAATTTTTGGTGTAAAATATTAAATGACATATATAGATAAATATTACGAGTAAATTTCTAAGCACTATGCTTATTTTTAAAGATGATTAGAGTATAAAATACAAATAATTTTATTTTGAGTATAAATTTGAATAAATAATATATGTGGTGATATTTTATTAAATTTTTTTAATATTATTCGTAAATTTCTATATAATATATAATTAGTTTATAAACAAAATACTATAAGATTTTTACTGAAACATGAGTTAATATTCAATATAGTGAATAATATTATTACTACAATATTTTGAATTAAATTATTCATATGTTATTTTAAAGAATATTTGTTCGCGCTGTTGAGGTTCAATTTTTGATGAAATAGGAACCCTTGGAACTTATAAAAAATAGGAGAAAAATAACTAAAGAATGATGAAATAATGCACTTTTATTATGAATAATGAAGTGTGAATCGTGAATTTGAAGAATACAAGTGTAATAATAGGGGTGATAAACGTGCTAAAAATAACATACCGGCTCCCTTTTATAGTTCAAGATGAGTCGTTACAACCCTAGAGAATTCAAGGGTAGTTCCAATTTTCTCGGAGGTCGTGGCTGGAGGTTGACGTCGGCGTCCTTTTCGGAGGTTGTTCAGCTAGGGTACCTCAACGGACCTCCGAATTATCTGCAGTCAGACCCTTATATGTTTGACCTCTCCCCAGTAGGTTGTGTGGTGAACTCTGTGGTAGTTCATATTTATTCGGAAGTGGTTACTGGAGGTTGGCGGCTACGTCCATTTCAGATGTTGTAGGGCTAGGGTCCCTCAACGGACCTCCAAATTATCTGCTTCCGGACCCTTATTTGTTTGAACTCTCCCCAACAGGTGATGCAAGGAACCCGGGGGTAGTTCTGATTCCTTTGGGGGCAGTTGGTTTGAGTCCTCAACGGTCTTCCGAGTTACATATGGCCTGGTACTTACCTTCCCGATCTTCCAAGTAGGTCGTACGTGTTAGTTCCATAGTTCCTTACTAGGAGGAGTAGATCGAATTCCCTTTGGATGATGGGTAGGTCGTGGTGGTCTTTAGTAGGACCCTTGCTGGTAGGCCGTGATCCGTGGTTCTAGGTCATATACTTCGGGACCTAGACCTTGCTGGTAGTTCGTCTACTTTTGGGGACCGACTGTTGTCATCATCCGAAGGTCGTGTAGCTCATTTGGGTACGTCCCCTTGGGCCGTGGTCCAATGCGTTGGGCTTGGGCCTGGTTGAGTTCACTGCTTGGAGGTCGTAGAGCCCATTTGAGTGAGTCCTCTTAGGTTGTTGTCATCCTTACTGGATATGGGCCTAATTTTTTCGAGCCCAATCATTTTTGGGCCCAACAATAGCCTCTTCGGGATTGGGATTGATCATTAAGGAGACCCTAAGGTCGAACAATTTTAAGGATTGAGCCTGTCGCAATGCAAGTGCTCAAGGTGCGGAAGTTCCGAGCTCCTCGTAAGGAGGCATCAGGAGCCCTCGAGTGGTCCTCATGAGGTCCTTATCTCCTATGGAAGGTCAATCTCCCTGTGGGTGAGTTCGACAGGTGTAGGGCCTTGCTTGTGGACTCCTACACGGGAATGCAAGTAGCTCCATGGAGTTATCTTGCGGGCTCGAGTCGTGGGTCCGGAACCACGAGATAGGAGGGGGGACATCCCGTAAGATGTCTCGCTTTATGGGACAAGCTCTCATGTACAAAGCTTTGTGCATCCCCATAGGGAACTCATGCGGGGCTCCGATTGTTTGTTCGTTCGTAGGTGCTCCAGGACCATGTGGTCCTGACGTGTTAAGGTCATGTTTTGACTTGGTATAAAGGCGGGTAAGTGATTTTTCCGCCCATTTTGTGGCATGATTCTTGGCTTGATGTGTTTGAATGGTTTTTTCACTGCATTGTTGTACGCTTACCGCACCCAAAGTAGGTCGTGAGTGCTAGTGCATCGCCCCTCCAACGCTCAAGTTAGTTTGGTGTTTTTGAATATACAAATTGAATTAAAAGAAAAGGTTAGGGGATGTGTATCTGTAACTATCCCGAGGGTTAGTCCTTGTTTCCTCGTCAATCTCGATGTTCGTGTCAATCTTCCCTTCCATCACGACCTTCAATTTTGAGCGCGTTCCTCCTAGTCATCCTATATGGATCATCCTCCTCCCACTTGATGCAAGCCCCAACTTTGTTCAATGCATCATCTAACGTCTGTCAAGGGTATAGCGTTAGCTCCTTGTATAGGTCGGAGTCCACGTCCAAGCTTTTGGGAAGGCCCCGACTGCCATGGATTATGGGCAGTTCGGGATGTTGACCAATTCCTTGTTGAAGCATCTTACGTACGAGCGCAAGGTTTTTCTCAGCTTCTAGATGATGGCATAGAGTTTGTCCGGATGCTTCTCCAGCTTTCGACTGCTAGCATACTGGCGTTAAAAAAGTTGGTGTAATTCCGCAAATGTGGATATGGATCTACGGGGGAGACTCACAAACCATTCCAAGACAGGTCCCGTCAGACTGGACCCAACGTCCTTGCACATGCAAACTTTCTTTGTATTGGCAGGTATTGACACGGTGAACATCTTCTGTTTGTAGATGACGATATGGTTCTCTGGATTCGAGGTTCCTTCGTAAGCGACGAAGTTCGGTGGAATAAACCTGTTCGGGATCTCGACGTTGGCTATGTTAGGAGTAAAGGGGGAGTCTGTGTAACTCTCCGACGCAATGTTCTTTTTTGGGGGAGGTACTCTTGGGATTCGGGCCAACAAGGACTCTAAGTAGTTCATCCGACTCTCCATCTTTCCCTCGATCAAGCTCATTGCGATCACCGCGATCGTTGAAGGGTCTTCGGTGCCAGCCCCAGCCCTAGGTCTTGCTTCGGTATTCGGTGGGGGATGCTGGTTGTGGCAGTTTACGTTACGGTTGAAGTCCAGGTTGAGGTTCCTGGGGGTGACTGGAGGTGGTCGTGTGCAACTTTCAGGGTCAGTGATCCAAGGTAGTGGTCGTGACCCTGTTGAGGGTCCCATGGCCTTTAAGTGCTGGTTCTCCTCCTGCAGTGCACGGTTCGTCCTGATCATCAGTTCCATTTGCTGGTTGATCTTGGCTAGTTCCTGCTGTGCCGTCTTCATTTGGTTCATCATCTGTGCTATGTTTGGATCCACCATTGAAGGCGGATGCGGAGGTGGGAAGTTCAACGGGATCCTGGTCAGGTCCGTTCTGTGGATAAGGTCTTGCATAGCCTTCCTCCTCCTTTCAACTGCTTCTTCCCTCCTTGCGAACGAGTTTCCCACCCCATACTCATTATTAGCGATTGTTCTTCAACCATTTCCTACAAAATAAATCAAATTTTTTGTTCGAAGAGCCCCACGGTGGGCGCCATAATTTGTGATAAGATAGGGACACTTGGAACTTATAAAAAAATAGGAGAAAAATAGCTAAAGAATGATGAAATAATGCAATTTTATTATGAATAATGAAGTGTGAATCGTGAATTTGAAGAATACAAGTGTAATAGGGGCGAAAAACGTGCTAAAAATAACCTACCGGCTCCCTTTTTATAGTTCAAGAGGAATTGTTACAACTCTAGAGAATTCAGGGGTAGTTCTAATTTTCTCGGACGTCGTGGCTGGAGGTTGACGTCTGCGTTCTTTTCGGAGGTTTTTCAGCTAGGGTCTCTCAACGAACCTCCGAATTATCTGTGGTCGGACCCTTAGGAAAACAAATAAAACTTTCATGTGAAAAAAATATTAGACCGACGAAGTGAGATATGTTGCTCAAAGGGTTTAACTCATTTACCCCGATTGTTTATTGTTAAAATACTAGACTTACACCCCCGTTGCGCGAACAAATACTCTTTAAAATAATGTAAATAATCTTATTTATAATAATATTATGGTTAATTATATTATTCATTTTATTTAAAAATAACTTATATTTCTATTGTACATAAATAACCACATAAAGAATTGTGAAAATGCATATAAGGAGCCACTTTGGATAAGTGACTATGTTTTAAAGTCACAAGTATAAAAATATAAGTTTTCTAGCCACTTTGTATTTTGTCTTTTTCTCTTTTTCAGTTTCGGCTACAAGACAAATTCAACTTTATTAAAGTAATTTCTATTTTCGAAAATATTAATTATATCATTTATCTAAATCTACCAAGGTAGTTGTAAATTTATTACAACCTTTTACAAACAAATCTGCCCTAAAGTGTACGAGAGACATTCGAATTTTTTTTTTGAAGACAGTTGAGAGATTATTGAGAGCGAATTTCGAAGGTACGTTGATTTCAACTGTTTTTCTTTATTTTTATCCGTCTTTTGTATTATAATGATGATATGTGTTCCAAATTATTTGGGATATCTTATTTTTATAGAATATATAGTGATTTTAGAATTGTTTTTCGTAAAAAATACGTATTTTTTTTGGAAAAAACCTTGCTTTTGAGATCTCCTGAACAAATCGAGATCTCAAAATTCAAATGTCGAGATCTCGATTTGTTCAATTAAAAATGGCGACAACTCGATTTTAAAGCGAGATCTCTATTCTAATTCGAGATCTCGACATTTGTTTCAAATTAATATTGAGATCTTGAGATCTCTTGTTGGATCATGTTTTAGATTTTATTAAATATTTTTTTATTATTGATCGCAAATATCGTATCTGCGTTTCATCGTACGTCATGGTGGTGCATGAGACAAATCCGAGTATGTGGGCGGAGGCGAGCAATTGATATGTTTGAGGCGTGATGGATCTCCTACAATGAAATTTTGTCCGAGATTCACGAGATCATGCATTGTGATCTCCTCACTACTAGTTTCCGCTTATTTTACATAAGCAGCATATCTGGGGGCTCAAGGCAAGTGAAGGGTGGACTGAAGACCGATGAAGATATAATGCAGATGTTATATGAAAATAACATCAATCCAGTTATATATGTGGTGACCAAATTGAAACAAAATCAGTATGGATGTGAGGCAGCTCAGTCACAATGACAACGATCAACTAGAGAATGTCTGGTCTCTACATCTCATTAGCTGATGATTTCGTAGATGAGAATGAGGGGAAATGATTATTGTGATGGCAAGGAGGAGGAGGCAGCGGAAGAGGAGAGGGACGAGGAGGAGGAGGATGAGGGCTGGAGTAGGTTGTTTGAGTTCTTGGTCAGTGATTTTTCTGGATGGATTCTAGCTCCAGGGCAAATGGATCAGTATGAGCTACCTAACAATAACTTGAGTCAATCCGTGCTTGCAGCTCGACATGATCAGAAAACCTTGGTTTGGTGAATTGAAGTTGTCCTTAAGTGTAATAGGAATCCCAGTTACTGCGCGCGATCGTATACTGTACTGAGGTGCCCCCCACCAGTTGTTGGAACGATGCGAGTCGGGTTCGGTCTCGATTCAGAAAGATAAAGGGCTCGAAAGTCTAAACAGGGGGTTAGAAATCCCCCATCTCATTGGGGGCGGAAAACGAATCGACATCTCAAGGTTTATAACCTACCTTTTCTATTTTAGTTGGGAAAGAACGACGAAGTCCATCCGAACCGTCCAATGAAGAATAAGAGGAGAGCAAAGCGCCAATTGCGCGCGAAGCGTATGCTGAACGGAGAAAAAGAAGTGTGGAGGAGAAGCAGCCGAGCTCATTCCCTTCATCCATCCTAAATAACTGAAAATGATCGAACGGTCCATCCCTAAATAACTATGTAGCTTCATCTCCAAAGTTCACCAGTCTGACCTGGATATCCTCAAGAATGTTCCGGTCGTATAAATTCAACGATCGCGAGACATGCCATTGCAAATCAGGCCTTATCCACCCCCATATCTGTAATAAAGAAAATAAAGATTAAACAAAAGGAGAATCAACAAAGTAAAATCAGAAATTAAAAAAATTGAGATCTCGACTTCTATCTCGATGTGCATGTCGAGATCATGCACAACAAGATGAAAGTCGAGATCTCGTTTTTTACCAAAATTTTATTTGAATTTAAATTGAATTCGAGTTCTCGTAATTAAGTCGAGGTCTCGAATTGGCATATCGAGATCTCAAAATGCCAATTCGAGATCTTGACATGCCTAAATCGAGATCTCGATATTTGTTTTAGGGCCCGTCGCTTGTATTTTTTTCTAGTTTGCTGCCGACAAAAATCATTCCTAAATTATTTCTAGTCCTATTTAAATTGATACTTGATGAAATATGTAATTAATCAACTATATACATAATTGAACATGTATGTGATTCATAAAAGCATAGAAATCGACAAAAAAATTGAGAAAAAACAGACATAATTTTCGACGGAAAAATTGGAAATAAACTTACTTGATTTGAATTTTCTTCTTTTCTAGACATAATCTTCAACGGAATGAACCTCACATTAATTTTTTTTATTACGGCAGTAAAATTTGAGTGCTCTCTGAGTCCTCAACAAACAACAATGGCGTTCGGTGGATGGGGTTGAAGGGGCAATGAAAGAGACGAGAGAGAAAGTGGGTGGGGCGAGTGAGGTAAAATGATACTTTTATGAAAAAAATGCTAAACTTCTCCAATAAACTTTCACCACATATTATTTTGTATGCAAAATAAAAATTATTTTATGTAAAGTTTAATAATTTTAAAATTAAATCATTTTTAAATAAATATATGAAAACAAATTTTTAATGAAAATAATATCTAATATTTTTAAAAAAATTCATTTTATTTTACATATTTCAATCATTAACTAATACAATTATAAAAATATCATTAATTTATTTAATATTTTTTTTAATTTTAATATGTATATGCACTTAAAAATTCTTGAGGGAAAAGTTGGAACTCTCTTAATACATAGATTTCTGATTTTAAAATTCTGTCTATAAACTCAGGCTATTTGGAATCTTGGATCAACTCAAGAATTATGAGATAAATTTTTGAATCCAAGAAATAAGTAACAGAATTTTGGAAAGAAAAACTAACTGAACACCACACAACGTTCAATTTCATGACCAACCTTGACTTCTCATTCTTAAACTTAAATTAAAAACTATTAACAAACAAGAATCTCATCCACCAAAAAGAGTGCCATCAAATACGCAGAAACATGATTTTCTCATAGCCAATGGAAATCCAATGGCAGATCCATTAGTAAATACTATCACTTTCTATATCTCAGATAGGTAGAAAAATCATATCACCTACAATTCAGAATCTGTAGTTTTAATTTGAATAATAAGTTTTTGGTTGGCGTGTTCAAACCGGAAAACTGGTCGGAACCCTCAAGAGATACCGCCGATAGGGTTCGACCTGAGCGTTGCCATTCAAGAAATCTAAAATAAAAACAAAGGTAAAAAAAGAGTCTGGCAGTTCAGATAGATAGTAATTAGAAAAGGGACATTAAGATCCGAGAGAATCAAGTAATATATGAAGATGGATTCATTAATCTGTTTTCTTGCTTTTGCGTGCATTTTGCCACTCCTCAATGCTCATATTGGAGTTTGGGACGATGTATGGCTGAAGCGAGCTGAAGAGTCCAAGTATCGAACTCTTGATACCTACGAGCCCATTCCTCAACACATCGTTGCACACTTGAATGTCAACGCCAGAAGGTCACTTCTCTCTGATCTAGTCCTTGTCCATGGATGATTCTGGTTTTTTTTTTTTTTTTTTGACTCTGTAAATACTTGCAGGAGCTTAGCCGAACAGGAAGAAGAGATGGCAATGTCAAATAGCACGAGGAGACACCTATACAGGGGGTACACCGGTCCATGCATGGCAACCAACCCCATGGACCGGTGCTGGAGATGCCAGCCTGATTGGGCCGAAAACCGGTTCAGGCTGGCCGACTGCGTCCTGGGCTTCGGCTACAAGACCACCGGCGGTAAGAACGGGCGAATGTACGTGGTGACGGACCCGTCCGACCTGGATGTCATAAACCCTAGGCCGGGAACCCTACGGCACGCCGTGATCCAAAAGGAGCCATTGTGGATTATATTCTCTCACAGGATGGTGATCATCCTGCAACAGGAGCTGATAATGCAGGGCGACAAGACGATCGACGGGCGTGGCGCGAGGGTCGACATCGCCCACGGCGCCGGGATCATGATCCAGTTTGTGAGCAATGTGATCATCCACGGCATAAGGATCCATGACATTGTGAGTAAGGAAGGTGGGATGATCAGGGACTCGGTCGATCACTTTGGCTTTCGCACTCGGAGTGATGGCGATGGAATATCGCTTTATGGGGCGCAGAATGTTTGGATCGACCATGTTTCCATGACCAACTGCACCGATGGCCTCATCGATGCCATTGAAGGATCCACAGGGATTACCATCTCCAACAATCACTTCACCGATCACAACGAGGTGATTATATTATTAATTAACACAATATCCCCTCAATTTCTCAAAAAAAATAAAAAATAAATAAAACGTGATAATTGTCTCTCTCTCATTTCATTGGTGATGATTTGATTGCGCAGACACTGCTATTTGGTGCAAGAGACTCCTCCCTCTTGGATGACAAAATGCAAATCACAGTTGCATTCAACCATTTTGGGAAAAGATTGGTGCAAAGAATGCCGAGATGCAGATTTGGATACTTCCATGTCGTCAACAATGACTACACATACTGGATAATGTATGCCATTGGTGGCAGCAGCCATCCCACCATTATCAGCCAGGGCAACAGATACAAAGCCGACCACCCTTTCGCCAAACAGGTATATATATATATATACATGATATTGAAAAAACACAAACAAATTAAACAAAAAACGTACAAAGCCTTGAAAATTATATTGAAATGCAGGTGACAAAAAGGGAGATTGTTCCACAATCGGAATGGATAAAATGGACGTGGGTGTCGGAGGGAGATATGTTCCTGAATGGGGCATATTTCATCGAGTCAGGCGACAGAGATTGGACAAAGAAACATCCTCAGATGTATGACAAGATTATGGCTGCTCCAGCTACAAAAGTTGGAGAAATGACTAGATTTGCAGGTGTACTTGGTTGTCGGGAAGGAGTGCCTTGTTAATTAGGACCTGCACTACTAGAACTGAAATCACACCATGGTAGGATAATTAAATTGAATAATTCACGTAGGGAACTTGGATTTTTTTTGTATATTATAGGATAGTGGAGTTTTTTAATTTTTTCTTTTCTTTTGCTGTATATTCTTGTAAATGTAAGTTGTTGTAAAGTATCATGGCTTGTTAATATGTAAATTTTTAGAGGTAGATCAAAGAGGAGAATTATAATTTTCATTTTTTTAGATCTATATATTGAATTTGTAGGATCCAAATTTCAGGAGCTCAAATCCTAAGAATTTTTAGACATTCTGGTTTAAGAGCTCGGAAAAGTTTACTCGTTGTTTTGACGAATAAGAGTCGTTCGACTATTCTAGCAAATAAACTAAATGGTATTGACTAAGTATGAAAAATACTTATATGAATCATATATTTTTTTTCGGTATGTTGCATTGCATATATATATTAAAATTCTAATAATTATGTAATAGCTAATTCATATTCTCTATTTTAAGTTTGTATATTATTTAGTTATCAATTTCATTTATCTTGATTTCATGCGAGTGTAAATTACTAGTGCAAATAACGTGTTTCATTACACAATGAAATTAGTTAGTACAAGGGTGGTAGTAACAATGAACCTACAAACCCAACTTTAACACTATCATGTCATATCAAAGTTTAAAACCTACTAACTTTTTTAAACTTATTCCTAAAACAATAAACTTAGGTCATCAACTTCAATATGGTCCCATACACATTCACTATAATATATAATAATATTATATATATATATATATATATATATATATATATATATATATATATTTATGTAAGTTTAAATACATATATTGTTTATATTCAAAAAAATTATGTACTTAAAAATATTAAATTACTTGATAATATAATTAAAATTCCCAAAATATAAATTTATGAAAAACTACAAATTAAATCAACACAAATTACATTAATAAGCAAAAGAAAGTGAATTTAATGGCTAGTTTGAAATCACTACGCATAAAATATTTGATAGGGTTTAGATTATTTGCCATGAAATTGTATTTCATTGAAGGGAAATATATATAGAATTTACAAAGATATGAAATAAGGATAAAAAGATATAAATATTTAAGATAAACATGACTAAACCCTAAATATATCTGAAGATATGTGCATGAATATAGCATGCATAAAATATCGTTAATACCCCCCTCAAGCGACAGTCGGCAAGCTGACAACTCGAAGCTTGGATCTAAATGACTCGAACAACGGTCTTGATAAAGACTTGATGAAAATGTCCGCTACTTGAAGCTCGGAAGAGACGCCGTGACTAGTTTTCCATCCTGGACCAACTCACGAACGAAGTGATAATCGATGTCAATATGCTTGGCGCGTTTGTGAGCTACCAGGTTCTGAGTGATGAAGACCGAACTGTTATTATCATAGAACAATGTCGGGTTTCCAGAAAGTGTGACACAAAGCTCGCGAAGAATGGATGCAATCCATTAAATTCTTGCAGTCGTATTAGCCATTGCCCGATATTCTAATTCACAACTGGACCTCGCAACCGTGGGTTGCTTTTTAGCGCTCCAAGAGACCAAGTTCCCAGTCATATAGATAGCATAGTCATAGGTGGAGCATCGCGAGTCGGGACAGCAAGCCTAGTCGGCGTCCGAGTATGCGAGCAGGTTGCAAGTTGATGACCGTGAGAAGGAGAGACCGAGAGAAAATGTTCCTTTCACATATCGAAGAATGCGTTTGACGGCCTGAAAATGATCAACCAAGGGTGCTTGCAAAAATTGACTCACATGATTGATGGCGTAGGAAATATCGGGCCGTGTAATAGTGAGATATTGCAGAGCACCGACGATAGATCGATAACGTGTAATGTCATCAAATGGATCGACATCAATATAAAGAGAGATGTCGGCCTGAAGAGGAGTGGAAACCGATTTGGCGTCGAGGAGTTCATCCGAGAAAGAATATCCTTCGCATATTTTTCCCAAGACAAAATAAACTATCAGAGGTATATGTCACTTCGAGACCGAAAAAATTGCTTAACCTTCCCATATCTTTAATCGCGAATTCAGATTGCATACAATTAATGAAGACCAAGATATGAGAAGGGTTGTTTCCAGTAAGGATAATCATCAACATAAACAAGGAGATAAAGAATGGAGCTGCCACGACTATATATGAATAGGAAAGTATCTGCGCGACTGCATGTGAACCCCAATGATATTAAGAAGGAACTTAAGCGATGAAACCAGGCTCGAGGTGCTTGTTTGAGGTCGTAGAGCGCCTTAGACGAACGACAAACATGATTTGGATGAGTGGGATCAGTAAAGCTCGGAGGTTGCGCCATATATACGGTGTTGACAGAAAATCATTCAAGAACGCATTCTTGACATCTAATTGATGAAGAGATCAGCCACGATGAACAACGATCGATAAAACAATCCGAATAGTAACAACTTTAATAACGGGGCTAAAGGTGTGTGAGAAGTCCATGCCTGGAATTCGCGAAAATCCTTGAGCAACAAGGCGAACCTTGTGTCGCTTGATAGAGCCGTCAGATCGAAACTTAG
This sequence comes from Plectranthus barbatus, assembly GCA_026898455.1. Classification (NCBI taxonomy): domain Eukaryota; kingdom Viridiplantae; phylum Streptophyta; class Magnoliopsida; order Lamiales; family Lamiaceae; genus Plectranthus; species Plectranthus barbatus. Next base: position 515,654 of record JAPKLW010000406.1, on the reverse strand, counting down.
TACAAAACACCCATTTGGACCCGACAATATTTGTGTCCAGAGGTCGCGACACCAGCGTCCAGGTATTATTCTTGAGAAGTGCATCAATCTTTTCAGTCATAGTGGCACGCCAAACAGGATCTTTTTTAGCCAATTTGTAACTCCGAGGTTCAGTAGAAGCAAGGAGAGCACGATGAAGAGCTGTATCGGTATAAAAGCGAGGTGACGAGGTTTGAAGATGCCAGCTCGAGCCCTTGTAATCATAGGATGGAGGTTAGGCGGAGCCGGTGGCTGATCAACAGGCGGAGGCGGAGAAGCCGGTATTACGGGCTGTGGGATATTGGGATCAGCAACAACCTCAGCACGTCATATGGAGCAGGGTGCGTGTGCAACAGCTTCAGCCAGAGAAATAACTCGTGAAGCTGGTGCAATGGCCGAGATGGTGATTGGCTCGATAAAAAGATATATCGAGCTGAGAGATACCAACCCCGCTTGACGAGCTTATCATAGGAAAGAGAAGCTCATCGAAGCGAGCATGCCGGGTAATATAAACCTTCGAGGTGGCTGGATCCAGGCATTTAAAACCCTTATGATGAGAGAAAAATCCAATAATTATACAAGGGATGTTGCACGACGAGAATTTGTTTGCAGCATAATCTCGAAGACACAGGTATATGCGGCAACCAAAAGGCTGGAAATTTCCAAAATTTGGGGCACAGCCGTACAGGGCCTGGAACGGAGAAATAACCTCGAGAGGTATTGACGACAACCGATTAATAATATATGTAGCTGTAGAGAATGCATCAACCCACAAAGTGAGAGGAAGATTAGAATGAAATAATAATGTCAGATCTGTCTCCGTAATATGTCTATGTTTGCGTTCTGCCTGCCCGTTTTGGGAAGGAGTATACGAACATGACAATAGATGAAGAATGCCTTTAGAGTTAAAAAAATCACGTAAAATATGATTAGTAAACTCCGTTCCACCATCACTTTGAAATCGCTTTACAGTAGTAAGGAATTGATTTTCTACTAAAGCAACAAATAATTTCAAGTGATTGTAAAAATCAGACTCCCGAATGAGAGGATAAAACCAAGTGAATCTACTAAAATCATCAACAAAAATAACATAGTAATGATAATTAGAAGCGGAAGTAACTGGCGCAGGACCCCATAAATCACAGTGTATAAGATCTAAGACATGTGAAGAGCGTTTTTCATTTAAAGAAAAAGGTAAACGAGCACTTTTTGCACGTTGACATGAAGAGCAAAACTGCGGTTTAAGCAAATACAAAGTAACAAAAATATGCCCTTATTTTGATAATAAAGAAATAGAATTAAAAGAAACATGTTCTAGACGATTGTGCCATAGCTCAAAAGAAGCGGGAAGGCGGCTGCATTTCAGCTGAGATATAAACGCTGGCTGAAAGTGATCAAGAATGTAAAGAGCATCATTACGACGACCTCTGGTGAGAGTTTCCTTTGTGTGGCGGTGCTGAATAGTAAAATATTGGTTAGAGAATAGAATGTCAACCGGATAATCAGACGTTAGTTTGTTGGCAGATAATAAATTTTTGGTCAACGAGGGAACAACCAAAACGTCTAATAAACTGAATGAATTTGACAAATGAGAAGAACCAATATAAGAGACAGGTAGAATAACACTATTACCGACAACCACTTGATCGGAGCCAGAGTAGGGTTGCGCCGTATCCAAGTTTCCAACATTGGGAGTCATATAAGCCGAGGTGCTCGTATCAACGAACCAATCTGAAGTGTTGGCCGAGGAAACCGAGTAGCTGGACTGAAAGGCTTCAGCGAGATTGGCCGTGGAAGACTGGGAGTATCGGTCTGGGCAAAAGGTAGCGTAATGACCGTCCCGATGACATATCTGACAGCGAGGAGGGCCGCGATTGGAGGATCGACCACGTCCATGCTTGCCAGAATTTTGAGCAGGTCCTACAGGTTGATTCAGGCTTCCAGCAGGCGTGTTGCGGCCACGACTCGAAGAGGATCCGGTAGAGAGCTTGCCCATAGAACGTGACTTGTGAGACAGATGATGATTCCATAGATTCCTGAAATAAAGAAAAACTTTCCACCTTGGATACAAGATCACGAAAGGTGGGAAGATTAGTGAGAGCCATATGAGTCACTAAAAACGAAGAGAAAGCAGGGCCTAAGCTGCGGAGGAACCAGTGTGTTTTATCAGTGTCATCAATCGAATGACCAATCGCTGCCAATTTATCACAAATTGACTTGAAGTCGCGGGCACCTGTATCAAAAAGCCAGTCGGAGGCATTAGATTGGGAAAGAGAACAATTTTAGGAGAAAACTTCACCAGATTTGCCATAGACGGAGGACGGTGAGAACGATCATATGTGTGATTGAAGCGATATGGACAATCAAATGCATCGTGGTCAGTTGAACAATAGAAATAACACCAAGGAGTGCGATGACAATTTTGTTTTCCACGACCAAGATTGGAGGATGAACAACCACGTCCAGCAGCACCCGAGCCTGAACCTTTAAAACGACAAGTAGAAATAAAGGCCGCTGGCTGTGATGGGGCAGGTTTATCAACTGATTTTTTAAAAATTTAATGACTTTGCGCACATGATAATAACATTGGAAAGTCAGGAAGGGGATCTTGAGTGAGTTGAGCAGTAATAAACATAGAGAAAAATGCCCCTGGACCACGAAGAAACCAGAGTGATTTATCCGACTCGTCAAGGGTCCGTCCAATGACAGATAATTGATCGCATAATGACTTGAATTGTCGACCATAGTCAGTGTAGGGTTTGAGTCTACGATGGACAACACGAGTTGCCATTAATAAATTTCTTGCCAATGATCGTTCTTAGGATACCAGGAACAAATTTCAATTAAATAAACCATGCGATCCTATGCATGGTCCTACAAAATTAATTGCAGAGGATGGATTAGAGAATACCTGATTTCACCGTTTGATCTACAGGTCTAGATCGGAGTCAATAACGATGAAATAAACTTAGATCTGAGATTGAACACTGGCGATGGACAGTTGTTCCTACAAATCTGATCTTCTGATCTGTTCTCTTGCTCCTTGGAAATCTGGTGAGGATTATCTACCAAGTTGGATCCGAGATCTGGAGAAGACGATCAATTTCTCCCACCGGATCAACCGTGCCGCCGTTCTCTCTCAATATACTGAAAACCCTAATTCTTAATGATCTGATAGAGAGAAGGCTTTTATATAGTGTTAGGGTTTTGAGAAACCCTAACCCTAATGGGCTTGAGCAGTTCATGGGCCAGACCAGGGACCAGATGCAAATAATAAAGTGGGCCATCTTTATTAATTAATCCTTCCTTGTTCAACCCAGAACATAATTAATTAATAAAATATTATTTTAACCTTCACCACGGTAACAATGTTGACTCGCCCCTTTATTACCACGTTATTAGGAACGGGTTGCACCAAACTAACATGATCCACATATTTAAGGTTTTAGACATTCATTAATTAATTTGGCTTATGACAGCCACAATTAATTAATCTCTTATTTCCTGAGTAATATCACTCACTCCTTTTCACTTATGCATGAATTAAATAATTCAACCTGCAGGGTTTAGCATAATGAACCTTGTGAGCTCCTCAGGGAATGTCACCATCCTGAAACGGATATGCTTACCTAAACGTCCAGCCTAAGCAGGCCACACACAAATTGCCAACACCCAAAATACGGGTATAAGAGTACATGTAAGACTCGCCACCATGGTAAATCAAAGTGTGGTCAATCTATGAGTGCCCCTTATCCTTCAGTTAGGTTTAAGATCATAGGAAGTATGTTAGGGATCTGGCTCATTCATATGTCAATGAGAATGGCACATCCCACTGTTGATCCCATCAATACATAACTATGTACCGACACATCAAGTAGCTAGGATAAGCCCACTTATGAACCGATGTGCCGCAGCTTAGACCGACAACCTATCCAGGGACTGTCTCAGCTGTGATACAGTTTATATCTCGCTAGGTCAAACGACTCATATGATCCTCTGTGATCTCCTACACACCATATGGTCATCCCTATAGGCGAGATAATAGGATATTATGGTTCGTTGTATGTTTATTTCATCAGACAGCGAGCATTGTTGTGGCAACACATATATGAAGACCAGTGTACAAAACACTTAATCATATATGCTTTCAGTATATAATCCCAACAGTCAGCAACTAAGAGAGAGCCGCATTTGAGTGATAACAAAGTGTCCTTAAGGCTGATTTTACGAGCATTAGACCCGTGGTTGTATGCTCGTGCCAAAGCTTGCCAAACATCCTTAGACGTTTTGCAACCAATAACCAAGACCATAGATTCCTCCGTGAGTGTGGAGACGAGGAACAATTTCAGCAACTAGTCACGTGAAGTCCATTAAAGATAGGCAGGATTGGGCTCCTTAGATCCATCAACAGTAGTGATCTCGGCAAGAGGAGGAACGGACGAGCCGTCAATAAACGACATGAATTTCTGACTTGCGAGTAAGGGTTAGAGCTGAGCGTGCCATAGAAGATAATTGGTGGATGTTAACTTAATGTTGACCATGTGATCATGGTAGATACAAGAAGAGAGGAGATATCGAGATCGGCCATGGTGGCAAAGAGGACGGGCACGGCGAACGAAGCAGGGCAAGGAAAGAAATTATGATCTGGCTCATACCATACTAAGGTAAATAAAATAGTTCTTCCCATTAAACGTCTCAAAGAGAGATATATATATAGATACAAAGCATGCATGAAGATACGAAAAGATAAACTAACTATATCTACAAAATACACATGCATATCAATATTCTACTCTATCTTCTTTTGTATCTTTATCGTCAATAGTTACTCTATCACTCATCTTTTGATATCTACTTATAGTTTCCACTTAGTGGTGTATATCGAAAATTGAATTAATACTTATACAACTTCAAAATCTTTAATAGTATACTAAACCTGATGCCACCTAGTTACACATTAATTCCGCGCTCCACTTGTGCTTATGCCCTGAAAATTCGGACAAAAAAAAAAAAAAAAAATCATAACTATGAACAAGCATGTCATCAAACTATATAATAACATATTGTGATATTAAAAATATTCCTCATGCTTCATTCTAATCATGTCAATATTCATCAACAAGCCCGAATTAAGACCTCTAATATTCTATAAATGCTCAAACCAAGGTCCATTTAAATATTCTTAAAAACTATATACTAGGAACTTAAATTATATAAGAAAAAATACATATATTATGTGTATCATTTGGTAAGTTCAGCAATATTCGATCAACTACTTTGAGACAGTATTTATTCTTCTTATAACTTAAACTTAAATTATTGATGGTGCGTCCCTATTAAGATTACGAATCGAGAAAACAATAACCACATGATATATATAACAAACAATTAATTAATTTATCTTATATATAAAACATGATATTTAGTGCTACGCACACATAATTAGGGGTGTAAATGAACCAAACTGTTCGTGAGTTACTCGGATCTCGACTCGATAAAAGCTCGTTCGAGTTCATTTAGTAAAGCTCATTTATTAAATGAACCAAACTTGAGCATCATAGTATTCGACTCGTGAGCTCGTGAGCATGCTCGTTAGCTAAAATTAGTAAGAAATATAAAATAATTACTTTTATAAAAAGAATATTTTCATAATTTAAGAGTAACAATAATGATATATCTATCTAACAATGAAAAATATTTAGAATATGAGCATGAATATGATATTTTTTTTTGGAATAAATAACCTTTTCTTCAAAATAATAATGAAAATCTTAAATATATTCTAAATTTAGAAAGTTCGTTTAGGCTCGATAAAAGCTCGATAACGTTCGTGAACATCAAAGTATTCGATTAAAAAGCTCGACTCAAACTTGAGCACGACACTACTCGACTCGGTTCGATTACACCCCTACACATAATGCAAGTCAATAAAATAATAAGAAATCTAAAATATGCACAATATAAGTTTATAATCTAATACACCACATGTAATTATATATTGAATTAGCACAAATTAATCCGAAACCATCGATGCATGAAAGGTGATATAATATTTAGTTATGGAAATTAATAACCACAATCTCCATAGTCAACCTCGACCACAATCCCATAACGGTTAACAAACATGAAAAATTTCTCCACCAATCATTACTACTCATGCACTAAAGAAATCTCTTATTTATTACTTACACACACAACCTACGAGACCTACCCTCTCTTCCTTCGGATCATAATAAAACATCATATCATTTCACAAACAGCTACGGGTTCAGAACGAGCCCGTAGTTGTTTTTTTAACAAATAAAGGGAGTATTACTCCCAAATACAATCTAGGCTATACATTTATATATATAGCTAGATATACACAAATGAAATGGAAGGAAACAAGTTGAATTTGTTTTTGACGTTGTTTCTTGGTGTTGCTTGCATTTCCACCGTTGTTAATGGTCATATCGGAGAATGGGATGAGGTATGGCGGCGGCGGGCGGCCGAGGCCCGGAACCGTACGCTCGATGCATATGATCCCACCCCTGAAAACATAGTCAATCACTTGAATATGCACGTCACTAGGTAATCACGTTGTATGAAATATATATTATAAAATATATCGCATTGGTTAATTTTCTCTCACTAGATTTCATTTATTTTGCAGATCGATAAAGGAAATCGAGGAGGGTGAAGGAATCAATCTTGAGATAAACGCAAACAGCACGAGAAGAGAACTCCGACGAAAGTGGAAGAAGAGAGGTCCGTGCATGGCGACCAACCCGATCGACCGTTGCTGGAGATGCCAGCCGAATTGGGCCGAAAACCGGTTCAGGCTAGCGGACTGCGTCCTCGGGTTCGGGCGGAGGACCACCGGCGGCAAGAACGGTCGGATCTACGTGGTGGTGGACCCTTCAGACGACGACGTCGAAAACCCTAGGCCGGGAACCCTGCGGCACGCCGTGATCCAGAAGGAGCCACTGTGGATCGTGTTCCGCCGCAGGATGCTGATAGTGCTGAAGCAGGAGCTGATCATCCAGAGCCACAAGACCATCGACGGCCGCGGCACCAGAGTCGAGATCGCGTACGGCGCCGGCCTCACCCTCCAGTTCGTGAGGAACGTGATCATCCACGGGATAAAGATCCACGACATTCAGCCCAAGAGCGGCGGGATGGTGAGGGACTCCGTCGACCACTTCGGGCTCCGAACGGTGAGCGACGGCGACGGGATTTCCATCTTCGGGTCGCAGGATATCTGGATCGACCACGTCTCCATGACCAAATGCGCCGACGGGATGATCGACGCCATCCAGGGCTCCACCGCAATCACCGTCTCCAACTGCCACTTCACCGACCACGACAAGGTCACACAATTCATACTTAAAATTTCCATTTATTTCACGAAACAAGATTGACTGTTACGTTCAACATTAACATATGCAATGCAGGTATTGCTTTTTGGTGGGTCGGACAGCTACACCGACGACGAGAAAATGCAAATCACGGTTGCTTTCAACCATTTCGGGAAGAGATTGGTGCAGAGAATGCCGAGGTGCAGATACGGGTACATCCACATCGTGAACAACGACTACACGCACTGGATGATGTACGCCATTGGTGGGAGCAGCCACCCCACCCTCATCAGCCAGGGCAATCGATACATTGCTTACTATCCCTACGCCAAGCAGGTATCATAATCATATATGCATTAAACCACTGCCATTTCCACATATACATATACATAATTGATGGGCTGGCCTGCCTGTATATGAAAATAATGCAGGTGACAAACAGGGTGAACACTGCAGAATCGGAGTGGAAGAAATGGACGTGGGTATCGGAGGGAGATGTGTTTCTGAGAGATGCATATTTTATTGAATCTGGGGATCGGAGTTGGACGAGCAAGCATCCTGAGCTCTACGACAAGATTGTGGCTGCCTCCGGAACTTATGTAGCCCAAATGACCAAATTCACTGGAGTGCTCAGCTGCAAATTCGGAAAACCTTGTTAGATACATTCTCAGTATATATATTGATTATATATATATATCTATATCCCCTCTGATATGACAGAAAATTGTGTATGTGTATCATTAAACAGCATATGAATATATCCATTGACACCATTAATACAATATACGACTCTGTTATGCTTGCTTATTATAATTGTTCCCTTATATTTAAAATTGTGCAACAAGTGGAGTACTATAGGCTCCCTGAATGAACTATGAACTTTTATTACTGTATGTGTAATTGTTCATTATACTGTGTATGATATGATACATCATTACAGTATCATGTATATCAATTACACATACAACAATAAAGTATAATAATTATGTACTATAATGAACTATCATATATACTACAATGATCAATTAGATACACAATAATAAAAAGTTTTTTTTGAAATACACATCAATTAAAAGTTTATAGTTGTTCATTAAAGCACAACTGTTACTCTTTTGCAATTACAACATCTTATCCTGAAAATATCTTTCTGATTACTCTTTTAAAATAACCCACCGAATTATAGATCCTATTAGATTACTAACTATTTGGTTAAGTTCAAAATCATTAATTGAACTGATTTTGCTTCTCCTGCGAATCTTGCTAATCAGTAGCAGTGATTTGCTTGATCCTAGTAAAAATCCTAAAAATTTTCTAGATCCCATCATGCCAACAGATTCATGAATTTATTTTCATTACTATAATTTATATTCCAAAACAGATTTTTGTCTTACTTTTCAAAGCAACAAATACATATTCAAAAAACTTATTCTATGAAAGTAAAAAAATTCAAAATATAAGCATTACTGTAAAGATAAATGATAGAAAGGCAAGTTTTACATGTAACGATCAACTGATGTTGCAAATTATAACAGTAGCAATGCAATTCTAATCCCTAAAGGTTTTGGTGCAGGCTGTATGCATTTCCAATATGCCTTGCAACAAAAAAAGAAGAAAGAAAGAAAAAATCATTGATGAAAAACCACCAACTATCTTTGAGGCTCAGCATTTAGCAGTTTCACCATTCATGGTTTAAAACTGCAAGCTACAAAAAAACTACCTAAGTCGTGGCGCCAGGAGGATCTGCTGAGTCTGCATTAGTCGTCTGTGGATTCTTATAGCCACTGATCTCCTCAGTGTAACGTTGCTTGTCCGCCCGAGCTTTGGCTTCATAAGGAGATTTCTCCTCAGCTGTAGAATCAAAATCCACCAGTATGATCAGTTTAGGACAATGTTTCCATTTCAAGAAGATGACAGGTGAAATCCTGTTCTCCAACAACAAGTCAAATCTCACTCTACATTTACGGAAGTGAACAGCATCTCGCTACATATAACGAGTAAAATTCCACTACATTAGTGGAAGTGTACAATGTCAACAAGTACTGAATGTATATATAGTTGACAGTTGGATATGAAAATTTCACTACTTTGTATTTTCCTCTACATTCGTATAAAGTTCACTTTATAATTAAATAAAGTGTTGTGTTAGGTAAACACCGCAGTTATATTATGAAAGCAAAAGGAGATTGAGACAGTAAACATAGTGGCCTAGTGTTATGCATTGCAATCACAAACCTGTCATCTTGTTCCATCTTTCACCGAGAACTTTCCCCACCTCTGTGAAAGAAATTCCAGGATGACTCTTCTTGACATCCTGCATTGGAAATATATATCGTATGAGTATGTAAGCAATTGGTTTCTATTCAAGAAACACGACTTGATTAATAACTTGGCATAAACTATGTATTAAGATGGATATGGACCTCTCTTTCAGTTTGGCAGAAGAACATGAAGGCACTGATTGCTCTCTTTGGTGCGTTTGGATCCTTTTTCTTCTTCGGTTTCTTCTTCTTTGGTCCATCATCTTCACCGTCTTTAGCCTTTTTCTTACTTGATGATGGTTTGACAAGGGAAGGCTCTTTTTTGGATTTCTTTTTCATTGGTGCCTGAATTATCATATAATGACTTAACATTCATGTACATTTAATCTGATCACTAGCCCAAGTAGAAAGTTCTTTACCTCTTTCTCCTCTCCACTTTTACTAGCATCAGATTCACCTTCCCCAGAATCGTCTGTTGGTGAGCCCTCGTCATCTTTATCAGCAACAAAGTCCTCATCCTGCAATGATATTTCTGCATGCTTGTCAGAATTGCTCAAAAGCAGAATTGGAATCATCCTTTCTTCCTCAGGTTGAGTTTTGCAGTGTTGTATACTTGCAAGTATCAAAGGAGAATCCAAACAATGTCTGTCTGCAAGAAAATATCTAACAAGAAACATCACCTCCTCGTCGCTGTCATTTCCAATAACTTCATTCTTAATCCTCTCGAGATGTGGATCAACAGCATCATCAACATCACGATGAAGAACAGCTGCAACTCCATCTGTTGCCTGAGCAGTTGGCAAGTTCATGAGCTTCAGGCCTTTATTTCTGCAAACCATAACAATTATTTCAGATTTACTCTGATTCTTCTAAAAGAGTATATATCAGACAAAAGAAAGTACTAAACTGGACGAATTCAAAGAGCTTGTGGTACTCATTTCTCTGAATGTTACGAAAAAGGTGCTCCTGCTCGGTCTTAAGTCTAATGAGGAAATCAAAATAATGCATATTTGAACCTCCAGCAGCATGCCTCTCAAATTCCACGTATTCAATCTAAAAATGACAGCTATCAGTAGCCCTGAGAAACATATGTATAGGATTATATAAATGGTATTCCTATACCTCCTCATGGAGAATGAGAGTAGGTGGTTTGGGCAAGAAGAAAAAGCTTTTTTCAAGAGGATACAGAACTCCATCTTCAGCTTTAAGGGATGACTTCACAGCATAACCATCCTGGCTACTGCGGAATTTCCCAGGTCTTGTGACCTTGGCACCAGATAGACCACGGACAATTGCAACAAAGGTCTCATGAGCGAGTCCCTGGCAATAAAATCATGTGAATAATGGTTCTTTTTTTCTACTTGGAGTATGCAAAGCATGTGTTTGATCCTTGTTATTCCAGAAACTTAGCAAGATGTGATGTGTGTTACCTTATGCACTAGCTCCAGTTTATCCTTGTATTTGGCATTATAAAGTTCTTCACTCATCATCAAGGTTGCATCCATCACAATATCTGTCTCAAACTGTGCAGATGCATACAAGCAAAAGATAGAACTCAATATAGTTACTGCTGCATCAACATATTTCGAGTCGAAATCCAAATATGTCACTACCTGCATCACAATATGTGGATACAAGGTTTGCCCTTTTCGAATTGGTGGGTCAAGAGTAACAACCACAAAAGTATGTGGTTGGTTAGACTGCATGAAGATCATTAAAAGAATAGGTAAATTCTCCATGTAAATCTTTTATAAGGACAACTAAAAGGAATGTATACATTAAAGAAAGCATCGACAACGCTTGAAGGAGTCCTAAAAATCTACTCCAGACTATGAGATAAAGAGCAAAGTGCAGAACCTTAGGCAACCAAAAGACACGAACAACGCTGCTATACTGAATTTTGAAGTCATTGGCTTGCCCTTGTAGGCGCAAGAATGAGAGATGAAGTTCAATATTGTATCGACCGCTATATTAGAATAACACTGATGTCAAAATCTGGCAACAGAAACTAATAGAAGCACAGAACTGTAAACTATTTAATAGTTTCAACACCTACCGAGGAGTGAGTATAGCAATTCCATCAAAAGTAATAACAGCTTCTTCACCTCCAGCTCCGACGTCTGCCATTGACACAATCTTGTCTCGGAACACCTAGAAGGATTTACTCAATGATGATCAAATGTATTAACTATGAATGGAAAGAATAGAGGGGATTCTACCATATTTGAATGAAAAAGAAAAATCCAATTAAAAATTACTACTTGAGCAGGAGGGCAACTTTCATCTCCAACAAATTGAGTGTTTGAATTGGGGATATGGAAACTTATTTCCATAAGAGAATCTTTCTGCAGAATCAAGATTGATAAAAATCATAAATGCTTCTCACGATTGACTTAGCCACCAAAATCTTGACATGAAGAAATGTACACAGACAACATGAGATGCAACGTCTGCTAACAACACCTCAAAACACCACAAAAACTGTGAAATGAGATGAAGCCATAGAGTGACAACCTCATTGGCTCCAGTAGTGTCATCAACATGAAATTCCAACATGACATCATTTTTGCCTTGAAGCTGTGTCTGTGCAACATCTGCTAGGGAAATCTCAAATGCTTGTTTAGCACCCACAAGGAAAGTAGCCATATTCCCTGAGATACACATAAGAGATAGGCTGCAATGTGAAACTAAGCTCATTGAAAACTAGTTATAGTATTAAAACTTATTACAGTGCAGGGGACTTGCCATTCAAATCAACTTCCCCCCAGTTTTTGCCACTGATAGAAAGCTGCTTCTCCTCTGTTGTTTTCCCAAAGTTGGCTTGGAAAAAAGTATTCAGACTGTTAACATCCTGATATGACCGGCATCCATAAGCAACATAAGATTGAGAAATTTATTAAAACAAATTAATTTAAAGAAACTGAAATACAGAGGAGAATATTCGTGTTAAGGTTATGCACTTTAAACAACCTATGCCATAACTGGTATCTTGATCACTTAGCTGATCTTCATATTAAATACACTCCAAATTGCTTTATGATCAAAACTGAAAGTAGACTAATTAATCAGATGAAAGAATGTACGAATATTCAACAAAAATAGATGAGAACAAGATGTATACTTGGTCTCTAAAGCCAGTGAACTTATAATATAGACCATCTTTAATCCCAACTCCAAGTTGATTTGTTCGAGGAATCTTCATCCAGGTAAGGCCCAGCAAATCAGTTTTATCAACTTCCACCGTCTTGCCGCCACCTTGCTTTTTCCATACTATTCCACCGTGATGTACCTTGAATTGCCCTGGATTCTGCAATTTGCAACACAAGATCAACTCCTTTCTATAATCTAGGAAAGAGAATCTACTATTCTGGGATTCATGCAAAAGAAATCAGAGGTTCCGAATTCCGATCAAAAGCATCAGAAATCGCGTGAATTAATATTGCAAAACGGATTACGTAGTGTAGTGAGAATAACATACATTTCCACCACGGCCACTGAGAGCGATGCTGTTGAACAAAAGCTCCGCCATAGAAGAAGCTGAATCTGGGAATTGAGGAGCATCGATCGCATTATACAATCAAGTGTGACTCGGTTCACTGCGACCCTGGAAGGATTAACTGACTATAAATAGAAAAAGTTAAATTATTAATTCGAAATTTATAATATAGTTTAGTTGCGTTTGTCCATTCAAAAGTCAAAAGACTATTCTTAATTCAAAATTGGAAATTTTCAAAAACGGTTTAACAAAAATAATTTTAGAAGTCCATTTTTAGCTAGATATATAACAGAATTGAATCATATATTGTACGTAAGTATTTAGTAAATTATTCCTAATACAGTCTCTGTAGGCATGTTCTCCCTGATTCATTACAAAACTAAATTGAGTTTAATAAAAATCTGAAGAATCGAAGTTTGACTCGGCACATTCTATATCCTATGATATGTGGACCTGCATTTTAGGAAAAGAAGCAGCAGCAGTGATCTATACCTGAGAAGTAAAAGGAGAGCATTGAGTGGTTGATGGGTGGTGTTTTCATCCACCCATTATCAGGCGGGGAATGTGGGCAATCTTGTGCCACTCCTCTCCACTTCCTCTGCGGCATCGCCTTTCCAATTCCGGACATCCAACAATCCTCAAATCTTTGAGATTTGGCATAGTTGGAAATGATGCAACCTTTGCACAATTTTTAAAAGACATGCAATCAAGAGATGGAAGCTGGTGTAACCAGTCCGGTAGTGAACCCAGCTGAGGAAGGTTGGTTAGGTGTAGATGTCTCAGTGATGAGAGGTGTTGTAAAGCTTCAGGCAAGCACGCCATCCTGGGTAGATCCTCGAGTGTGATATATTCAAGATTGAGATGTTTAATCTCATCAGGCAGCTCAACCAATTCTGGGCACCTACATAGTTGTAGATTCGTTAGAGCAGTGAGATGCTGCACCAGCCCTTTTGGTACACATGTCATTGTCTCACAATCTTCAATACGGAAATATCGAAGCTTTTTTAAAGTTTGGAGAGCATCTCCTGCTCCTATCACAGAGATCTCTTTTGCACCATTGATTGCCAATTTCATGAGATTATTGAATTTCACCACTTTTTCAACTGGAAAACATGCCGACTTCTCCTCAGTTTCCACACTAAGTTCAGTCAGAGTTTCCAGCTCAGAGAATAAGGCTAGAGTTGAGCTACTGCATTTTAATGTCTCCAACTTTTGGAGGGATGAGAGTGGTGGCAATACTAATGAAGAACAATGTTTAATCTCCAGGTGTATAAGATTCGGGAATGCATCTTTACTCTCTTGCTCATTTGACAACCCTTTCAGATTTGGGAGACCTCGTAAATCCAGATGTTCCAAAGAAGGGAACTTTGCCTTTGCTGGATTTTCATTTTGAACTTCATTTTCGATAATGTACTCCACCGAGAGATTCTCTAAGTGCAATTTTTTAAGAAGAGGTAGCTCTCCCAATTCCGGAAGTTGCCTACAATTTCGGCAATTCTGTATATTAATCTCAACTATTTTTTTCATGTTTGAATTTATCATCCAAAGTGGAAAATATCTACCATTGTAGCCTCTTATACTTAAATATTCAAGATTGGGGTGAGGTTGCAGTGCTTCCAACACCTTTTCATGAATTTCTTCCCCAGACTCACACAGACTGTTTCTTTCCCACCACAATATTAATACTCGAAGATTCTTTTTGTTAGATAAACATGCTCTCTTTGCATTCATGTAATCTTTAACTCTCTCCAAATGTCGAATCTCAAGCCTCCCGCCAAGGTTCAAACATTGCAGTTCCTCAAGTTGGCTACCTTTGTTGCCACTAACTACAAACATACTCAATGTTTTTAAGAGGCTTAATTCTCTAATTCTAGAGGGCATTTCATATAATGAATCACAACCTACCAAAAACAAATGTCGAAGATTATGCAAGTATCTCATATTCTTAGGTAAGGCCACAAGCTTAGAGCAGTTATTCAAATTCAGGATTTTCAAATTCCAAAGAGTACATAAAGAGTTGGGAAGAGTACGAATTTCAGATTCAGACAAATTCAAGTACCTCAAATGCTTGAGATTGACGATGGAAGGAGGCAAATCTCGTATTGTAGCACAACTTACATCTAGTACTCGTAAACTTGTGTGCTCCAAGATAGAAGAAATGTCCATATCTTGGTGAAATTTTTTAGGAAACAAGGCGGTCCTGTCTTGGAAACGTACCTCGCGGATAGTTGATGAAGAAACACTATTGTTTTCATTTTGCATTCCTGGAACTTTGTTCTCCATCACTGATAGGGCGAGATCATGAACAAGATCATGCATAGTTATGGAATATATTTTGCCAGAGATATATGAATGTGTGGTTTGCTGCAAAAGAGATCTTAATAACAACTCGTCACATATTTCATTTCCAACATCTTCCACTTCTGATCTCCCCTTGAATGAAATATATCCATGAGCCATCCATAAACGGATCAATTCTTCTCGTTTAATTTTATGATCCTTTGGAAATGCTGCAAAATAAGCAAAGCATTGTCTGAGTTGCAATGGAAGATGATGATAACTCAATCTCAAAGCTGGCAATATTAACGATTCTTCTTGTGGCAGAGTCCATATATTACTCTCTCTCACATACATCCATTCATTTTCCATCCTTTTGAACCGAAGAATCCCTCCTAGCGCTTTTGCTGCCAAGGGCACACCACTACACTTTTTCACTATTTGCTTCCCTATTACTTCCAGCTCTGGCTGTACATCCTCGTCCTGTCCGAAGGCACGACTCCTGAACAACATCCAGCAATACTCATCTGACAACCCCCTCAAGCAATGAGGTGGAAGTGTTCGCATTATCTCAGCAACCTTTCTCTGTCGCGTCGTGACAATGATTGAGGCACCAGTGGAGCCACACGATAGAATATCTCTCAACTCGAACCATTTCTCTTGCTGATCATTCCAAACATCGTCCAACACCATCAAATATCTTTTTTGGCTCAACAACTCCCACAGCCTCCGCTCTAACGCATCCAAGTGCTGCAGATCTGAAGTCTTTCCTCTCCCTGTGCCAGATTCAATCATGGCCTTGACCAAAGTCTTTATGTCGAAATTGTCAGAAACACAAACCCAAATTCTTTTATCAAAGTGTTTTATCACACGGGAATCGTTGAACACTAGTCGAGCAAGAGTGGTCTTACCAAGGCCTCCGATGCCAGTTATTGGCAGAACAGAGATCCCCTGCCTCTCTCTCACATCATTCACCAGAATCTTCACAATATCCTCTCTGTCTTCTTCTCTACCAAAAATCTGATCAGACTCGTTCAACAAGGAGCCCGTCTCGCGTGAGGCTGCAGTTTCTCTGGGCCTATCTACTGACATCTCGCACAGATGGAACTTAGCGCGCTCAGCAGCAACACTGTCCAATTTCTCTGAAACTTGTTTCATCCTCCTAGCAATCTTGCGTCGATACATAATTTTCTTGAGGCTGTAGCGGCTGAGTGTGTTGCCAGCATGGTTAAGTTTGGAGACGTGAGTGGTGCACTCGTCCAAGATGTCATCAATTTCATAAGCAAGGGCGTTGAGCTTGCGCAGCCAATCTCGAATAGAGATGCTCTCGATTTGCTTCTCTTCAGCATCCTCCAGTACAGCTTGGATGGTGGAGAGAGTGCTCCACAACTTCTGCATCTCGTCGTCAACCCCCATAATCAGACCGATCTCCTGTTGAATGAGGGACCTCAGATTATCGAGAAGGATTCGAAGAAACGCCTCGGCCATATTGTAACGATTGAACTATGCGGAATTATTGATTGATATGCATCAGCCGGTTTTTTATTTTATTGGGGCACGGCAAATTTATTGTAATTCTATTTATATTTTTAAGATGAGATTTCTGAAGGAATTGGGTTTTGATGGTTATCCATTTATGAGATTTTGACATGTTGGTGTATACGCGATAATAATATAATATATTGATTTCTTAATTTTTAAACGCTCACTCAAAAGTCAAAATGAATTGATATTGTTCACAACCTTCACATCTACGGCGGTTACCGCTTCTCACCTCCGCCAATTACGACAACCTCTGGCTGTCTGAGACATCAAAAAGCAACGAGTACCTGCAAAACGGTTAGTCGTTCAGTTTTGGTGTTTGTTGAACTGATTTTGTGGACGTTAGGTTGATCTGGTTGGCTTCTATACATTAGATATTTGCAATTCTATTGAGTTTTTTTTTTTTTCAATGTTTCCCATTTCGGAACTGTGGGATTTGACTTCTCTTATTGAATTTGGAGAGGTATTTGCAATTGGTTTGATGGAGAAATTGGGATTTTAATCTTGGGCTTCTATTGTTTTCTTTCTTATTTATATCTTATGATATTAGATTTCTCATTAATTTTTATATCAGTTAAGTGAAGGAGTTGGTTCTGGTTGAAGGGTTAGATTCTAGGAATATTCGGTTTTCAGAATACAAATCTATATATCAAAAACTCCTCTATTCATCATGATAGA
Organism: Plectranthus barbatus; assembly: GCA_026898455.1. Classification (NCBI taxonomy): domain Eukaryota; kingdom Viridiplantae; phylum Streptophyta; class Magnoliopsida; order Lamiales; family Lamiaceae; genus Plectranthus; species Plectranthus barbatus. The sequence goes on along the minus strand of JAPKLW010000406.1, from coordinate 498,048 downwards.
TTTGAATGCATATTTGAAGTCTATTTACTGATTTAAATTCCCTAGTGCGCTTGTTAAGTATAGCATAGGTAGGTAGAATAGTAGTAGAACGCGAATGAGTAACTGAATCATGAACTGATTATTTGTTGTTTACTACTATTAGTTATAGGTATATGCAGTTACGTTACTAGTTCCATTAGCTGTCATTGTCTCAAGAATATTGTTTAATTGTTGTATGTTTCTAATTATAAAGCCATCTATCTCCATTGCATGCAACAACAATTATGGAAAAATGAACCCTGGCTGAAACTAGTTGATAGGTGCTAACGCAAGCCACAGAGCCTCTGCCAACATTTTTGGAGTATATATAACGATTGCGATAAGGTAGGTTAAGGTATGTTGATCTCTCTCTCTCTCTCTCTTATATATTGTGTTTAGACATATTTGAGTGACACAAGTGGTTTTTATGTTAGAAACATTTTGCACTCTGATTTTCCTTTCGAATCGAATCATTTTATAGCTAGCGGACAATTATGCCTGCTAAATGCTGAAGTCTGTGGTGCTTTCTATAAAGAGGAAGCAAAGCGATTTGCTGGGCTTCTGTGCAGCGCCTTTGTTTTCCATTCCAACACTTGCCAATTTCAATTTACTATGTTTATCAAATTAATCTCCACTTTTTTTTTTTATTTAAGGGAAAAAAAAAAAAGCGACATGTCGCAATCCCTGATTGTGGGTAGTAAGTACGACCATGAGCATGAGGGAAAAAGATCATCTGCTGTGTTTTAAACACAGCACCATGTGCTGTTCCTCACAATGAATAAAATATAATTTAAGTGATACATAATAAAATATAAAATAAAATAAAATGTGTGGTGAAAACTTGCACAGCATATGATGCTGTGTTTTAAACACAGCAGAGGATCCTTGTTCGAGCATGAGTTATCCTGAACTTTGTAGATGCCTAGTTGGTTGCACTTTTTGGATGTGATTAATTGCCTCTCCAATCACCAATCATTTGGTTTTGAGGTTGAGAGAGAGCAGGAATTTGATGTGGATATCTTATCTGAATGCGCCGTCCACACACAATTTTAATTCTTTTTCATGCCTTTTTTTGTGTTAATTATATAAAATGATCATTTTTATAAAATACCACTAAAAAATGATCATTTTTATTAAAACCATCTTATAAATGGCTAAAAGTATATAATTTAAGGTTATAATTTGTTAAAATACCTTAATCAACAATGATTTTGGAATGATGATACAATCAATACCTACAAAACATAATTTAAATATTTTTCAAACTATTTAAGTAATTTTGTACCGAGTGCGATCATGAGAGATATCACCATTTAATAATTTTATATTTAATATTTGATAGGAAAACTGGACTCCAAATCCAAATTGCAAATAATCTCGCCCATGTCAAATTAGGTAGCACTCCAGTTACGATCAATTTTTTTATTGTTATTATAGGTCTCGCCCATGTCGGACTGGTAACACCTGGGTTGCGATCAACTTTTTACCTTTTTAAATTTTTATTTAATTGCAAATGAGTCTCGTCCATGTTGGATCAGATCGCACTCAGTAGCACCCGGGTCCCAATCAACTTATGCGAGTGCTGATGGTTCCATTTCTTAACCTTTATAAATAACCCGGTTAGTTTACGCATTAGGTGGAGGGGCAAACACTTTTCTTTTTTTTTTTTACATTGATAATATGTAAGCATTTTATTTACTTGCTTAGTTTTGTCCATACTATGTCTATGGCTGGGGGCCTTTGTCTCATCTAATCTGATATTTAACCACAATACTTATAATAATTACTCCCTCCGTCCCATTGAAGTAGTCTCACTTTCCCTTTTTGTTTGTCCCATAGAATAGTCCCATTTTCCTAAAATTGCAACCTTTTTCACACTCACCAATAAAATATTAATTCCACTACACTCACAACCCTTAATTCCCGTACCGAAAAGAAAAGGAACTACTTCACCGGGACGGAGGGAGTATTATAATTCGATACATTCTAATAATAAAAACTTCATTTAGAAAAACATCTATAAATAAGTGCAGACATAGACCTAGTACGGACAAAACGATTTGGTTGACGTGGCATGACGTTGCACCAACTGAAATACCAAACCCGACAAAATCATATTCAAATTCGAATAAATGGAATTAGAGAATTTTATTTTTTTTTACAAAAAAAAAAGGAAAACAGAAAACTGAATCCGGTGTTTGAAACAGCCCATGGGTTTGAAAGAAGCCCCTGGTTTTGCCACCCTCTCTCTCTCTCGTCAAAGACCAACTCTGGATTTACACTTCTCTCAGCTACTCTCAATCAAGTCATTACACCTCCATCTTCCATTTGTATGATGACAACCGTATATGTGTGTACCTCTACTACGCCTTAGTATTTCTACCTGTCATGTCTCCCTTCCAATCATAAATACCTACGCAACCACCTTTTCTCTTTTCCGTGGGGTTCCCCTGTACCACGACATTTGGCTGTTTCTGGGTGCCCTTTCTTGAAATTTCCACATCGGATTTTTTCTTATGATATAGTATAATCTTCATATTTTTTATTTTTGTCTTCCTCTGAATGAAAATGGGGATGATTCAGCATAAGGGAAATGGTGGGAAAGGCGGGATCAGTGAATCGAAGAAGAGCAAGAAAAGGCAGAAGCAGAAATTGTCTACGGTTCAGAAGCTCTACGATTCTTGCAAGGAAGTGTTTGACGGCTGTTCCGTTCCGTCGCCCGACAAGGTCGAGAAGCTTAGAGCTCTTTTGGGTATAAACATCTCATCTTTTGGTTTTTTTAATCATTTTTCACACATCGTTTTAGTTGAAGTTTGTTTCTTTTTATCTGTTTTATTTTGGTGCCTAAAAATAGGATAGCTGATAAGTAGTAGCCTTTGCCTACTAATAGGAGATAAGCTGGTTTGTTGTCAAGGAAGTCACTGTCTATTTGTATAAATATTTATTTGCCTAAAATCCCTTCCCAAGTATCAATGTAATTTTGAAAGTCGTTAATGCTACATGAAAAACATAAAAGCCACAAAACAGAACAAGAAGGCGTTGGATGTAGAAGATAAACTCACGAGTGATTCAGCAGATTTTGGATTCCCACAAGCCATTTCATACTTCATTGTACCACATATATTTAGATCCATCTGTATTCTGTTTCTGTATAGAGTGTATATCTACATCAAGAAAGTGTGCATGTTTTGGAAATAGGAAGAAGCGTGTTATGTATGTGAGTAGACGACCCATTCAGTTGAGGCAGAAATAGAGTCACATTGCAGCATGTGATGTCTCTCTTGTGTGCAACATTCTTGTTATTACCGCATTGATAAGCCGATAAGAACATTGGCTCTGAGTTAGTGGTAATGTAATAATGTATGCAGATGGTATGACTCAAGCAGATGTAGGCCTGACTCCAAATATGCCTTTCTTCAGCAGTGAACGAGCTCCCACTATAACATATCTGCACATCTACGAGTCTGACAAATTCTCGGTACCAACAAGAATGATTCCTCCCACACATGTGTTGCATGCTTTATTTTATTTTTTTAAAAGTAGAAATGATGCTCATTCTCTTGGATTATTACAGATTGGGATCTTCTGCTTGCCTCCTGCTAGTGTGATCCCACTTCATAACCATCCAGGAATGACGGTCTTCAGCAAGCTTCTTTTCGGAACCATGCATATCAAGGCTTATGATTGGTCGAATGAAGCCCCAAAAAGCATACCTCCAGCCCAACCTCATGGTGATTGATCTTAAACAAAATTCTAAATGTGTTGAAACACCATCTTTTTTCTGCTGGGGACTTATTTGGTGGGGGTTAATACGTAGTAGGTGAAAGTGATGGATTGCGGTTAGCAAAGGTTAAGGTTGACTCGGAGCTGAGTGCCCCTTGTGGAACTTCAATTCTGTATCCAGCTGATGGTGGCAACATGCACTGCTTCACTGCCAAGACCGCCTGCGCTGTGCTGGATGTGCTCGGCCCCCCCTACTCGGACCCCGATGGTCGACATTGCCAATACTACTACGACTTTCCCATCACCAATTCCCCAGGTACTTGTACCTTCTCTTATGAATTGGTAATACTAGTATTTTACAAAAATGTGTTGGCATGATTGATAAAAATGGTAGATTTTGTTGCTGTAGGGTTGGAGGAGGGTGAAGATGAAGGGTATGCATGGCTGAAGGAGAGGGATAATCCACAAGACTTATCTGTGGACGGAGCGCCCTACAACGGTCCAAAGATTGCAAACAAGTGATACACACAGACAATACATGTCGCAGAAACTTCGTTTTCTCTTTTCATTTTCCTCCCTCCAAGAGAAGGGGGTGTTCCTCTTTTCTATGGCCATGCCATGTTTTTTGTACATAATTGGAAAAACATAGGATTTTGACATTAAGAAGAAAGGGAGAGAGAAATTAGTTTCTAAGGTCACAGAGATCAATGTTTTTGATTTGCTGGTTGCTACAATATTGATATGAGAAGAGAAAGATGGCAATCCCTCACAGAAAGCTACCCAACAAACTGTAAAACCTGAATCTCAAAAGATCAATTGTGATGTATCATGCAAATTGCAATCCAATACAAGATATTGTTATGTACATATAATGCTACTGGAGCATCACAACAAAGATAAAAGAGACTTAACTTGCTATAGTCTTGAAAATAAGCATGTAAAAACGTTCATTCATGACAATGTTTTTGCAACTAAATTATAGCAATGAAACAGGGTTTTACTGACACACAAGCCATCTACCAGATCCAGGACAAGGGATTGCAAACTGATAGAGCAATGCTTAGTCTGCTGTCCAACTCTGCTCCACAATCTCGCGCACCTTCCTGTTGTATTCACGTTTGTTCTCACTAAACAACCTTGCAGCTTCAGAGTTTGCAGGTGAATTTGGGTTTGGATCACACAGCAACGACTGTTAATTCAGAAATGAACATGGGCACAAGAAAAACAAGTTACAATATAATTTATGTTATTAGTAATCACATTTTCAAATATACAAATGTTCCTTTATATATTTGGGAAAAGAACAAATCTAGCATAATATTAATAATCATCGACACTTGATCTGCTTTTTTGGTTGGCGAATTGTAGATTAGATCACATAGGTCAAGCATTTATTTACTTGTTTGCAGAGGGCCATACTTCTTTTGCAAAGCAAAAGAAACATAGTGGCATTATTATCGATGCTTCACACAAATTAGTGCTTCATAGAAGAAATCTACCATATTCATATTAGCTTCTTTATTTTTTTTTTTCTTTCATTCTTCAGACTATACACTATATATTATTTTATAGCCCTACAACAGCACCTGGATAGATGTAAGTATAGCTGCCACATCGTATATGGGACTCCACTGATTTTGCAAAATATCCAAGCAAATGCTTCCATCTGCATAAACTGATCAGACAAAATTATATCAGTAGAGAGAAAATGGAAAAATTAAGTTAATAAAGGGAAAAAAGAGTAAACAGCCAGAAGAAGTTACAAAAGGTTACATTGTAAAAATCGTTTATCACATTATCATTTTTCCTTGAAAATATTTTAAAGGATACAGCACCACATGCCAATTCACTAATCATACCAGTACCAGGTCTCAAAGTTTTAGAGATTCGGAACTAGGAAAAAGTGTGTTTTTGGATACATTAAAAGAACCATGTACGTCGTACGTCTACCATGCAAACAAGTTCCATTCACTAATCTTACAAGCAGCAGGTTTTAAAACTTTTTAAGACAAGTTCAAGCTGTATACTAACTAATCATAGAAGTACTAATCCTTAAAAGTTTAGAAATTTGTAAAAAATAATGTTATTGGGAACATCAAAACAAAGAATTTCCAAGATCCACCAAGCAGACAAGTCCCAAGCTGCACAAAGAATTGTGGGAGGCAAGGAAAATCTTACAACAAGAAACCAGAAACACACTCTCTACACTATACTACCACCGATTTTCAGTTCCAGGTCACAGATATTAACGTCAATGTGATTATACATTATACAAAAGTAGCAAGATACTTACTTAAATATAATGCACACAAAAATAGCAAGGTACACATATTCATGATGAACAGAAAGCACCAAAAAAAAAAAAAAAACTTAATATTGACATTGATCACAAAAACTGTACAGTTGGGGAAAGAACACATTCAGGACCACTGATTGATAATTTTTTGCAAAACCTTCTGAAACTGTGAGATGTGTAAATGACAGAATTAACTTACTATTGGGATGAAACATTCTGGATATAAACCGCACAGTTGGCGGCTTATTTGGGTAATCCTCTGTGAACTGAAGAGTCAGCTTAAACGTCCCTGGAAACAAACATCAATATCATTAATATAAATATTGCAAAACACATACTCCACAAAATAACCAAAGACATAGGCTACAAAAACATTTCAGTGTAGCAAACATTCATGCTAGGAGTATCTTAAATGTAGTTTCACCGCAAACAAATAACTATGAAGTAAGCATCCAGTGTAACTCTCTTTTATAACCCTCATCAGCATAGAAATCCACATAATGAAATATAAATGAATAGATAACTGCACATTATCAAGAAAAACATTTTAGAAAATGAGCAATCTTCTCACCTCCATCCCAAGGCGTATCGTCTGGGCTGTAATTCGGAAAAATACATACATCTCAGAGTCAGCATCAGAAATAACCGACACCCTCAACATTAGCAAACACATAATGATTACTTCACATTACATACCCAAATATTACTGCATTCCAGAGCATAATGTTATTATCATAAGGCGCGCCACTGATGCCCGCCGGAGGGTCCTGCTGCAACCGCTTAAAATCCCTCATCAATCGCTTCCTCGATGGCGTTGACATTTTCACTGCCTGCAGCTAACCCAAGTCAAAAATATATCTTTATCCCCGCAGATGACTAACAAAGAGCTAGGACCCAATGAATTTCCCCCCGCAAATCACGATCTCAAGGCAAATCGAATTCAGATTTCATACAACAACCCGTAATTCAAGTCTCACCGAATAAAGACATCCATCTAAAATTTTTTTTAAAAAAAAAAAGGAAAAAAAGAAAAACACACGAACCCTAGACGCAATTCCTAAACACAAATTGATCTTCTACACAGCCATAGATCCTAGATCCAAGAGCTCTAGGCACAATCACATGCACAAAAACAAGTGAACGCCGAAATCAGTGTTCTTGTACAGTGCACGTATTCTCATCAAACGGTAAAAAGAAAAGCATAATCACCTGTGTTTGTGAACGGCAGGGAGCTTCACCTCCCTCTCTCTCTCTTGCAGAGATACTTCCAAAGAAGAGGAGAAAAATCTGTAGATTATAAACTGGGAAAAAGGAAATTGATGTCAGAAACTGGGAAAAAATAGAGAGAGAAAATGAGTTGGCGTTATATGTAAGCGAAGAATCAGTATGGGAAATTTGTGTGCAAGTTGAGATCTAAATCTTATCCGACGTGGAAATTTATGGACTCTTGCTCCCCATTTTTCACCTTATCATTTTTCAAGAAAAAATCCAATCAATATTGTTATTTAATATAAAATTACCAAGTTATTTGAGTATATTTTAATTAAATAATAAAATAATATAGTATTAATTTATAAATTTTTGGGATAAGGGTCGTATAGATATTCCGACTATTCTTACATGAACACATTAGACACTCTTTATGTTAGAAATTTAGGATATAAATTCTCTTATTTTTTATGTTTTGATGTGTCAAACATATATAGAAATCACCCTTAGGAAGTGTCTCTAGATTAGCTTAGTCGATACAAATTTGTAATGTCCACTTAGGATGTTTATTGAGTTGTCAAGAAGTTGATCAAGACAAACTGGGCTTGCGATCGAAGCCACCAGTTTGATCAATCTGGGTCCAGTTCACGTCAGCTTGGTGGGCCATGCCACGCTCCTTCATAAAAAGCAATCAAAGATAAGATCGAAGAGAATGAAACTCATGTGGTGGTTATTATAGCGGTTCCTTCTGATCCTAGAAATCGTGAAGACAAGAAGAAACTCAAGCATGAACTGGCACACTGACGACCACTTCAGCCTGAAGCTTACCACTTAAATAAGCTGATAGATATCACCAGCTTGGATCATCACCAGTTTATCAAGTCGAATTTCATCTCACGAGTAGAAACAAAGAAGATAAGCCAAAGGAATCGCAAAAACTAGATTTAAGGAAAACGAGATTCCATATAGTCCAAAATTCAAATATCCAGTTCAAGATTCCTCAAACTGGCGAGCCGTTCTGACACACTCCAGGATGTCGACACTTTGTGTTAAGAAAGGACGGATCAAGTGCGGCAGAGCAGAAAAGGCACATGTCTCCATCAGATTAGAAACCTAACGGATAGTTCAAAATTTTGATTACATCTAAACGGCTCTTTTGTCAAAACCCTTTCTTTCTTCATTTATAAATAGATCGAAGCAATCACTGAGAAGGGGTTAACGACTACGGTTACCACAATGATAACGAACGACGACATACAAGATTCAAAGCTCACTAAGTCGTAACCATAATCTCCGAACAGAGATTCTCAGAGTTCACTTTTACTGTACGAGACTATTTGTAATAACTTACCGTGCACCAATCTTTGGGCACGAGACTCATAGCTTGTAAGCTTATGTTCATTTTATTGGTGCTCTCTCTTAAAAAAAGACCACAACAATTGCAGCTATCTCCAAGATGTAACTATCACGGGTGTCTTGTCAAAAGTTCAAAGAGTTATGGGAAGAACTTAAAAGCTCCCAACTTGCGGAGAATGAGGTTACGTGGTGTGCCCACGCTCCCTATCTGAGTGCTAAAGAAAGATAAGATCCTGGGCGAGTGAGCAAGTGGACTGGTGGACACGAGCATTCATCAGCCTGCAATAGATTGTGACGACAGATTGTAATCCTGAAGCTAGAGCATTCCGGGCTACTGCCTGAAGAGAGGATGTATGATGTTTTCCGAACCTCTATAAATTTTGTGCTTATTTATTGCTTTATTTAGATTCCTTGGATTGGCAGAGCCGTTCTGACACCAAAGTAGGATGTCAACACCCTGTGTGAGAAAAGGACAAAGCAGGTGCAAAACCTTTGAAAAAGTACCCCGCTCCCTTCAGAAAAAGAGATGCATCGGATTGGTCGAATCTAGATTGTCTCTAAATGGTTATATTTTCAAAACCTCTCCTACTTCGTCTATAAATAGATGAAGTACTTCCAGAAGAGAGGTTACTGACTCGAAAAATTACTGACTGTTTAATAAGAAACTGATCTTCAAAATACCTACGATCTCCAAGATAGAAACCTTAAGAAAGCAACAATACTCCGTGCGAGTAAATACTTAAGTGTTTCTATCTTCCACGCTAAATCTTAGTTGATCGTGTGCCATCCTCTGGACACGAGACTCTGAGCTTCTCAACTATCTTTGTGTTCTTTTTCTCATAGAAAGAACACAATAGTTGCAACTCTCTTCAAGCTGTGACTATAACGGGTGTCAAGCCTCAAGTTCGAGAGTTCCGGAAAGAACTATAAAGTTCCCAACTTCCAGAGAAGAAGGTTGCGTGGTGTGCCCACACTCCAGATCTGAGCGCTGAAGGAGAACAAGACTCTGGGTGAGTGAGCAAGTGGAATGGTGGACATTAGCATTCACCAGCTTGCTATAGATCGTGAGGACAAATTGCAATCCTGAAGCTAGTTATTTCCAGACATCGGTCTAAAGAGAGGATGTATGACTTTACCTTCCGAACCTCTATAAATTCCTTGTCTTGTACTGCTTTATTTTATTTCTCGCAATGATTCAAAACCCAAAGTTGGAAAGGAAAGAAGAATCAAAGTCAAACAATCAAGGAGAGCAATTATAGGGATTGAGATTGTATTCATATATTGATTTATTTCCTTACATAGTTGTACATTGCCTATAAAAAGGACTTGTATAAGCTTATAGAATAATATACAATAGAGTGAGAAATAAATGATTAAAAGCATTTTCATCCTCTTCATCGTTCTTTCTTCCTTCATCAATGAAGATACCATGTTTTAACATGGTATCAGAGCAGGCAATCATCCTAGGAACTCAGAACTAGATCACCATCGTTGCAAATACCTTTCCCAAACCAATTAACCTCAATCAAAGGCCTTCCCTAACCTACAAAAAAGATGTCAAACGGCGAATCAACAACACATAAAGAGTTCATTCTTCAAATTGCAAACCTGGTACAGAATTCCAACAATGTTACATTAGGATTCACACTAGATGGTAACAACTACCCTCTTTGAGCTCGTTTCATGCGAGTCGTAATAGGGGACATCGGGAAATCCAGCCACATCACTAGACAACCTCCACCACCAGCAAAAATAGACCCAAAATATTATCAGTGTGAGGAACATATCTATCTGTTTTCTCATGTCTAATACAGAATATGGAGAGCAAACTTGTGACCAGCTTCGCTTAGCATCAGACGGCCAAGGCAATTTGGGATAACTTGGCTATCACTTACGGAAGTACAACAGGTCCATTCCAAATCTATGATTTGGAAGTCAAAACAAATAAAGTGAATCAAGGGCAACTTACATTGGAGGATTACTGGAATGAACTACAAACCATTTGGATCAACATTGATCGAAGAGAGTCGAATCCACTCGATTGTTGTAAAAAAAATCCAACAATACCGAAGTTTAATAGCCCAGCGACAGCTATTCCAATTTCTCTCCAGATTGGATGTTAAGTTCGATGGATTCCGGCGTGACATTATCAAATAATTGCCACTCCCCTCAGTCGAGTTTGCTTTCTCAAGAATGCGATGGGAGGCCGCCATGCTCAAGATATTGCAACCGACAAGCAGACCAGATGACTCGGATGCAACATCATCAGGGATCGGGGTTGGACTTGGGGTTAGAAACACTGGCTCCCGTCTTGATCAGCAATCAACACAGAGAAATGCACAATCACGCTCTGGAAATCCATCATTGCGAGGTAAACCAGACAATTCGAAGCTTTATTGCACTCACTATGGAATGCACAAACACACAAAAGATACCTGCTTTCGATTGGTTGGATACCTAGAATGGTGGAAAGATAATCATAAATCATCATCGCCGAAATGGAAATTGGTCGTTAGACTAGGAGAATTAGACACGGCAGAAGCTTCCCGGGCATGTGCAGCGAAGGCGAGACCGCAGGCCATGGCATTCGCATAGAGAAAAAATGGAGGGGCATCGATCGAATGAAGAAGAATGAGAGCGGAAATCAAGTATAAGGTTTGGTGAATTACCACTAAACCCTTCTGAATCCTTTTATTTACAAAATTGCTCCAATAATCCTACTATTTCTACTTCTACTGCTTATTATACCAAATATACAACAAGGGGTAAAAGTAGAAATTGGATTTTTGATTGTGGGGCTTCAGATACTATGACCATTGACAAAAACGATATTGTGGAATCATCTGAACTAAAAAAAACTCATGTTCAAACTGCTAGTGGTGATCTTACTACTGTTAGAGGTGCTGGGAAAATAGAAATTTTGCCAACTATGCAGCTCTCAAATTGTTTATATGTTCCGTCTCTTTCACACAAATTGATGTCCATCAACCATGTTACTAAAGAGTTGAATTGCACTATGATGATACATCCTAACTTTTGCTTTTTACAAGATATCCGGACAGGGGAAATTATTGGGCGTGACACTGAAAAAATGGGTTGTACTATGTGGACGAGGTAGCTCAAAAAGGAGAGGTGATGCTGGCTCATGGAACTACAGACCGAGAAGCTTTGCTTTGGCATAGGCGGTTAGGTCATTCTTCTACTGGTTATCTTAAACTTTTGCTCCCTAAACTAGTTAATAGTTCTTTGTCTTGTGATACTTGTATCTTGGCCAAAAGTCATAGACAATCTTTCAAACCAAATAATACTCAAGCCAACAATATTTTCTCTTTAGTTCATTCTGATGTGTGGGGTCCTTCACCTGTTATTGGGGTTCATAATCTCAAATATTTTTTGTTGTTTGTAGATGATTGTACTATGATGACATGGGCATATTTGTTAGAAAATAAATCTCAAGTTTTCGAAAAATTTACACATTTTTACACTATGGTTCAAACCCAATTTCACAAAAAAAAAATCAAAATCCTTACGTCCGATAATGGGGGAGAATACGTTAATAGCTCTATGAAGAACCTGTGCCTTCAAAAAGAAATTATTCACCAAACTTCTTGTCCCTATACTCCTGAACAGAACAGTGTTGTTGAAAGAAAAAAATCATATTCTTCTTGAAATGACCCATGTTGTGATGATAAAATCTCATGTCCCTACTTCTTTTTAGCCTGAGGCTGTTGCTACTGCTGTTTACCTTCTAAATAGGCTCCCTACCAAAATCCTTCAACTCAAAACCCCTTTACATAAACTTTCTACCCTTGCTAAAATACCTCTTACCCTTACTCTCCAACCTCGTGTCTTTGGTTGTTCTGCTTTTGTTCATATTCCTAAACACGAACACACAAAAATTTCTCCATGTGCAATTAGGTGTGTTTTCATTGGGTATGGTATCAACCAAAAAGGTTACCGTTGTTATAATCCAAAAACTCGTCAGGTCCTTACCACCATTCACTGTGATTTCCTTAAAACCGAATTTTTCTATAACCACCATCTTAGCAGTTAGGGGGAGAGAGAAACCAATAGTGTAGATGACTCGCTAAGCTGGTTTTTGCAAAGTTTCTCGGAAGTGGATCCGACAGAGATAGTTAACCTACCTACTGAGCACACCTCCAACACTCAAGATCAACTCAATAATTCTGAGCCTCTTCCTATATCGCCCCTGCCGGTATCAGAACTAAGAAACTCTGACCATACCACCATTATTTCCAACAATGAAGAAGAAGGGAACAGTGTTTCAGAAAATGAAGAGAACAATACTGAAAGTGTGAGCACTGAGCATGAACAGTATGTGTTACCACCTCGAAGTAATCGAGGAATTCCTCCAAAGAGATATACCCTAGAAAAAGCTGGTTGATCACTGCAAATTTTGCAGATTAATTGCAAACACAGTGGCAAATAAATTTATAAATACCCAAAGGTAGTCGAACCCAGAGGAAATGTACAACGAAAATATCTCATGTACTAACTATAGTTCTCAGATTTTATTGTTTGAGTAAGCACAAGGCAAATAAATTTATAGATAACCCGAAGGTATGTCGAACCCACAGAGATTATACAACAAAAGTAAATCGTGTACTGAATGTAGTTTTTCAATCTTTTGTTTGGGCAAATCCAAATTTAAGGGGTTTTGGTTTTATGAAAACACTTTTGAAAGAAATTCAAATAAAGTAAAGTACAGATCCTAGGGAAATCTACCAATCTGGTCAACATGCAAGAAACAAATAATTCAAACCCATAAAAGATACTTTTGGTGGAAAATCTGGTAAAGTGGAATCAACTCCTTAGTCGGGCAGTCAAAACCTAGATTATTAACTAGTGATTATCTCCTCTCGGTCTCAAAAACACAAGTTAATCAATCTCAATAAAAATTAGATTAATCCTACAATTGAATTCTTCTTGATCGGACAGAAAATCAAAAGTATTAAATCCTAACTTCCTATTACTAACCTTCACCTCTCGGTCCTTCGATTAATAACTGTAACCTACCTCAATCTTCATCTCTCGATCCTTCAATGAGAATAGATTTAAAACAAAACATAGGATTTAAACCAATAAAAAGGGTTTGAAGAATTCGAATCAAAACATGAATCACAAATGGAGAAACCCTAGAATCTGATAAAGAATCTAGCCTAGCATATTAAAAATAAACATTGAAACAAAAATTAAAGATTGCATTAAAATAAAGGTGCAGAAAAATAAAGGTACAATAAAATAAAGGTTTTGATTCCAGCCCTAAAAACTAAAGAAAACTAAACTATGAACTGAAATTTAAAGTTGGACTGGAAAGAATAAACAATGAACTAGACATGAGTTTATATAGGAGTAGGGTAAAGCTCTTGAATGGTAGGAATTGATGAAATTGGGCATTTCCTTCTTGAGTTGATGGTATTTAATGTTTTCCTTCTTTGCACAAAACTTCAAAAGGAATGATTTTCTTTGTTGAAACTTCCCTTTTTGGGTCTTCAATGCTTCCAAATTGATGTGTAACTTGAATCTCAAACAATTATCGCCCAAAATATGTGAAAAAAATCCCAGAATTTCGCCAAAAAATTCCATCTCGGTCGACGCGGCTTCTGTGTCGGTCGAAACAGAGACCATTTTTTGCACCTTTTGACCCTTCTGCGCAGTCTCACGGTTTTGGCCATAATTTTTGCTCCCGAACTTCGATTGACCCGATTCCAGTTGCATTGGAAAGCTAATTCAAAGATATTTCTATTGCCATTCTCCATTAACTCTAATTCCATGTGTGGAAGAAGTCGTGACTGTTTTCTTGAACATCTGCTGCTTTCAGTACGGGTTTCCATTGGATTTGGCCTAAAACCTGCAAAATCTTACCATGACAAGCATAATACCCTCCAAAAATATACTCATGCTCAATTTATTCAAGAAAACTAACTAAAATGCTTAAAAGAAATAAGAAACAATGCGATAAGTGAGTAGAAATATGAGCTTATCAATCCCCCCAAACTTAAACACTTGATTGTCCTCAATCAATCAGAAAGAATAAACCAAAAGCTCAAGTAATCGAGAAGTGCAATGCCTCACAAGATCCATCACATTCAAAACCAAAAATCCATAATACACCAACACTTTGAAAGATTTGGATAATTTGAAAACCGTGGAAGACTCACAAGGACAACTGTTTCGCTCATTCACTCAAGTGTTTAAGATGTTCATATGAGATCACACAGAAAAATCATGCAAGTAAAGCTCTACCATAGGCTTGCAAATATTCTCATTCCTCCAC
>JAPKLW010000406.1:460308-483138 GCA_026898455.1 Plectranthus barbatus | reverse complement strand
ACTAAAGAAAACTAAACTATGAACTGAAATTTAAAGTTGGACTGGAATGAATAAACAATGAACTAGACATGAGTTTATATAGGAGTAGGGTAAAGCTCTTGAATGGTAGGAATTGATGAAATTGGGCATTTCCTTCTTGAGTTGATGGTATTTAATGTTTTCCTTCTTTGCACAAAACTTCAAAAGGAATGATTTTCTTTGTTGAAACTTCCCTTTTTGGGTCTTCAATGCTTCCAAATTGATGTGTAACTTGAATCCCAAACAATTATCGCCCAAAATATGTGAAAAAATCCCAGAATTTCGCCAAAAAATTCCGTATCGGTCGACGCGGCTTCTGTGTCGGTCGAAACAGAGACCATTTTCGCACCTTTTGACCCTTCTGCGCAGTCTCACGGTTTTGACCATAACTTTTGCTCCCGAACTCCGATTGACCCGATTCCAGTTGCATTGGAAAGCTAATTTAAAGATCTTTCTATTGCCATTATCCATTAGCTCTAATTCCATGTGTGGAAGAAGTCGTGACTGTTTTCTTGCACATCTACTGCTTTCAGTACGGGTTTCCATTGGATTTGGCCTAAAACCTGCAAAATCTTACCATAACAAGCATAATACCCTCCAAAAATATATTCATGCTCAATTTATTCATGAAAAATAACTAAAATGCATAAAAGAAATAAGAAACAATGCGATAAGTGAGTAGAAATATGAGCTTATCACTGGTCGGAATACTACTCATCCAATTGGTTCTCTTGCACAAAGAAATATGTTAGAAAGAGCATCAGCATACGAAGTAGCCCTATATAAAGAAGAAATCCCAAACTCTGCTACAGAAGCTCTTAACTACAAACATTAGAAATAAACTATGCAAAAGGAGATTAAGGCTCTTGCTAGGAATTGTACGTGGGAAAAGTGCCAGTTACCAGAAGGGAAGAAACCAGTAGGTTGCAAGTGGGTGTTTACAATTAAAACAAGATCAGATGGATCTATCGAAAGATACAAGGCTCGTCTTGTAGCTAAAGTATACACTCAAACTTATGGAGTGGATTATGAAGAAACCTTCTCCCCTGTAGCAAAAATGAACATTGTCAGAGTATTACTATCTGTAGTAGCAAATAAATATTGAATGTTATATCAATTTGATGTAACAAACGCCTTCCTGCATGGAGGATTAAACAGAGAAGTCTACATGGAAGCTCCACAAGGATTTGCTAGTGAATTTCAGAAAGGCGAGGTATGCAGACTAAAGAAAACTCTATATGGACTTAAATAGTCTCCGAGAGCTTGGTTTGGAAGATTTGCTGCAGCCATGAAGAAATATGGGTATCACCAGAGTAATTCAGATCATTCCTTATTTATAAAGAAGCGAGGAAGTCTTATTACCCGTCTAATCATATACGTGGACGACATAATTGTGACCGACAATGACTTAGAAGAGATAAGAAGCGTGAAAGAAAATCTGTTCAAAGAATTTGAGATGAAAGACCTGGGAAACCTATAATACTTTCTCGGAATAGAAGTACTCAGATCTAAAATAGGAATTTTTGTTAATCAACAAAATTTACTCTTGATTTCCTTGCAGAAACAGGAATGCTTGACTGCAAGCCAGCAAATACTCCTATTGTTGTCAATCACAAGCTTCAAATCAAGGAAGGAGGAGAAGCAACTGATCGAATCAGCGCCTAGTAGGGAAACTCATATATCTTTCCCATACCAGACTAGATATTGCATATGTTGTTGGTGTTGTTAGTTAGTTTATGCACCAACCCCAAGCAGAGCACGTAGAAGCTGCACTCAGGATTGTGAGATACCTTAAAGGGACCTTCAACTATGGATTGTTTTTCAAAAGGGTGGGACATCTTGAAATTCAAGCCTACACAAATGCTAAGTGGGCAGGAAATCCTATGGACAGACAATCCACGGCTGGATACCTTACTTTTGTTGGAGGAAACATCGTCTCTTGGAGGAGCAAAAAGTAGAAAGTAGTAGCTCTCTCAAATGCAGAAGCGGAATTCAGAGGAATAAAAAATGAGCTTACTGAAGTTCTTTGGTTAAGAAAACTTATGATGGAGCTAAATCTTCACTCAAGGAAGACATGTATAATGTTCTGTGACAACAAAACTGCTATTAGTATTTCAGAGAATCCAGTGCAACATGATAGAACTAGAGTTGTCAAGTGGGCCGGGCCGACCCAGCCCAGCACGGCCCAGCACGGCTGAGGCCCGGCCCAGGAACGACCCACGATTCAAATGGGTTTGGCGGGCCGGGCTTAAGTGATTCGATGGGCTCATATTGGTCTTTTTTTGAAGTCCAGGCCCGGCCCAGGCCCAGGCCCATCTGAGGACGGGACCAGCCTGGCCCAGGCCCAGGTCCAAGCCCAGACCAGCCCAGGCCCAGGACCGGCCCATCTCAGGCCCGGTTGTGGCCCATCTCATACCCATCTCAAATATTTCTTAGTTTTTATTATTTTAAACTAGTTATTTTGATTCTTTTTATTAATTTAGCTACAAAATAAATAATTTTAAGTGTTTATAATTAAATCTAACCTAAATAAATTAAGTTTTTTTAAAGAAAAATTAGAAATATTCTTTAAAAATAATTTAAAAATGTGTAAAAAAATAAAAATTATAATTCATTTTAAACCCATTTCTGGCCCACCTGAGGTCCACTTCAAGCCCACCAAAGACCCAGCCCAGGCCCAGTTCAGGCCCAGCCCAGGCCCGGTTCAGGCCCACTTCATTGTGGTCCTGGGTTGTGCTGGGCCAAGATAAATACAAAATGGCCCGGCCCGGCACGGCCCATCTCAACAGTGGTCCCGGGTCGTGCCGGCCCAGTTGACAACTATAGATAGAACAAAGCATGTTGAAGTTGACATACATTTTATTGAGGAAAAGATTGAAGACGGGACTATTACCCTGCCATTTACTTGCTCCAATGACCAATTAGTTGATATTCTAACCAAAGCAGTTGACTCTAGAAGTTTTGCAGAAGTTCTTGTCAACTTAAGTATTGGTAACCCCACCACTTAACTTGAGGGGGAGTGTTGGAAAGGAAGAGCAATTATAGGGCTTGAGATTGTATTCATCTTATTGATTTATTTCCTTACATAGTTGTACAATGCCTATATAAAGGACTTGTATAAGCCTATAGAATAATATACAAGAGAGTGAGAAATAAATGATTAAAAGCATTCCATCTTCTTCATCGTTCTTTCTTCCTTCATCGATGAAGATACCATGTTTTAACACCCAGCACATTCTAGCGTTGGAGTATACTTGAACTGAACAAAATATTCATACTCGCTAAAAATGTTTTTAAAAAATTCAAACTGGTCAAGAACCCCTAGTTTGAGAGTGCAAGTTTTGTATTAACATTTCCGTTGTGCACCAAACTCACTTTGATCTCGGGACCAACAATTGGGGTATTTTTAACTAATAGCAATAAATTGAGGTATTTTTAAAAAAAATGTCAAGAGTTAGGATATTATCCCCTATTTGCCCTGATTATTATATATAAATAAATATATAAAAATATTTTTTTAATTAATTAATTAATGAATATCCGTATTTGATCTAAATTCTGATCCAAAAGTTTGGTGCCCTTATTATGTCGATCCGATAAAAATTTGTATCCGATAAATCTCAATCCTTATCCTTTATTATTGTGCGGATCGGATGAAGAATTATCATCTCTAATTTGAATGGTTCCTTTTCTAAAATTCTTAATTATTTTATATTTTAATTTTAATAATGAATTTTGAATTGGTGGTGTGGGATTGATGCGGCCTTATCTCGGTTCAATAGTTTAGATTTTTTTTATTTTTATTTTTGAAAATCTTTGATTGCTGGAATTGGAGGGTCCCGTGCCATTATTTTCAAAAACGGAACTGGTTGTTGAAAAGAAGGCATTATTCTGATTTTGAACTGTATTGCACAATTTCAGTTCAGAATCTTGACAGGTGGATTAGTTTCGGTTTGAAATGAGCATCATTATGTATATATCTTGTTATATTTGTTTTCTTAAATTCAAATCTCATTAAGACTACTCCTACCAATGACACTCCACAACCCAACCTAATAATAAAATAATAATTTCTCTCTCATCCACCTACACAACCCACAACCCAACTCAATTTCACTCACAGCAATGACATCACACAACCTAAAATTTATTTTATTTTCATATTTATACTTCAATATATATTATTTATAATATTTTTTTATTACTTTTTTAATTATATATATTTATATATTACTATATAATTATAATATTTTTATTACATACACTTAAAATTTTAATATTTGAATAAAATATAAACTACAGAAGTTGAAATTGAAATTAAATACGAATACATGAATTACAAATACAAGAGCAAACATGAAAGTGAAATTACAAACGAATTACATATTTATTCATGGGCACCAAATTTTTGCCATATGTGCTCAATCAAGTCATGTTTAAGGGTTTGATGAGCTTGTCTGTTGCGAAGTTCATCTCTATTCAACATCTTCAGAGGAATGAGGGTTATTCAAATTAGGAGAATATGAAAAATTTTGATAATCAACATTTGGAAATTGTTGTGAATTTTGGTAGTTTGAATAGTTTTGGGAGAATGGATAATCTTGTTGGCTTGGATAACTTTGGGAAGAGAAGAAGTAATTGGGATCATTTGGATCCATAACAAGATATCAAAATGAAGAAATACTAGAGAAAATAGAAGTTTTGGTTGTGAATGAAAATGTATCAATATTAGGTTCATTTTATAGAGAAAAAAAAATTATGAATTTTGGTATAATTTTTTTTTTTTTTTATAAATTATTTTGTGTATTTATCCAAAAAATACGAGTATCCAATCACATGCTGCCAAGTGGCAGCATGTGAGAGGATGACACTATAGATTGGCCGACAGCAACGGAGTCATGACACTCCTTCCTTTTCCTTTCATTTTACAATTTCTTTAATTCAGTTTATTAATAAAATATTGATGACATTGTGGCAAATGTCATTGCTGCGCGCAGTCTAAGTAAGAAATTAAATTTCCAAGTTAACATGTGTCGTGTGAAGAGTTAGAAGAAACTGACTTCCACTATAGAGCTGATAAATCAGATAAACTGATCGAAGACCCCCAACTTGGATCTTCACCAGTTTAACCAGTCTAGCTTCCATTGACAAATAAAGTCAAGGAGAACGAGTTAGAGGAATCCTTAAAGACCAGTCTTTGAGAATGAAGACTCCTTAAAGACTGAAGTTACTCCAACCAGTTCAGATTCCTCGGACTAGCAGAGGCATTCTGACACAAAAGCAGGATATCGATACCATGTGTCAGAAAAGGATGAAGCAGGTGCAAAACCTTTGAAAAAGTACCCCGCTCCCTTCAGAAAAAGAGATGCATTGGATTGGTCGAATCTAGATTATCTCTAAACGGTTATATTTTCAAAACCCCTCCTACTTCGTCTATAAATAGATGAAGTACTTCCAGAAGAGATGTTACCGACTGGAACAAAAATCACTGATCATTTAATAAGAAACTGATCTTCAAAGTACCTACGATCTCCAAGATAGAAACCTTAAGAGAGCAACAATACTCCGTGCGAGTAAACACTTAAGTGTTTCTATCTTCCACGCTAAATCTTAGCTAATCGTGTGTCATCCTCTGGACGCGAGACTCTTAGCTTCTCAGCTAGAGTTATATATTTGTGTTCTTTCTCTCCTAGAAAGAACACAACAATTGTAGCTCTCTCCAAATTGTGACTATAACGGGCGTCAAGCCACAAGTTCGAGAGTTCCAAAAAGAACTATAAAGTTCCCAACTTCCAGAGACGAAGGTTGCGTGGTGTGCCACACTCCAGATCGGAGCGTTGAAGGAGAACAAGACTTTGGGCGAGTGAGCAAGTGGAGTGGTGGACATTAACATTCACCAGCTTGCTATAAATCGTGATGACAGATTGTAATCTTGAAGCTAGTGATTTCCAGACCTCGGTCTGAAGAGAGAATGTCGGACTTTAGCTTTCGAACCTCTATAAGTTCCTTGTCTTGTACTGCTTTATTTTATTTCTCTCAATGATTTAAAACCCAACACATTCTAGTGTTGAATATACTTGAACTGAACATAATATTTATACTCGCTAAAAACGTTTTTCAGAAATCCAAACTGGTCAAGAACCCCTAGTTTGAGAGTGCAAGTTTTGTATTAAAATTTTCGTTGTGCGCGAAACTCACTCTGATCTCGGAACCAACAATTGGGGTATTTTTAACTAATAACAATAAATTGAGATATTTTCCAAAAAAATGTCAATAGTTAGGGTAGTATCTTCTATTTGCCCTAATTATTATATATAATAATAAATATATATAAATAAATAAATAATTAATTAATTAATATTCGTATTTGATCCAAATCTGATCCAAAAATTTTGTGTCCTTATCATGTCGATCCGTTAAGAATTACATCCGATAATCCCAAATTCATATTCTTTGTTATTGTGCAGATCGGATGAAGAATTATCACCTCTAATTCAAATGGTTCCTTTTTCTAAAATTCTTAATTATTTTATATTTTAATTTTCATAATGAATTGGAATTGATGCTGCGTGATTTCGGTCCAATAGTTTAGATTTTTTTTTTTTTTTTTGGTATTAAATTTTTGATTGCTGGAACTGGAGGGTCCCGTTCCGTTATTTTTTCAAAACGGAATCGGTTGTTGTAAAAAAGGCATTGTTCTGATTTTGAACTGTATTGTACAATTCCGGTTCGGAATTTTGACCGGTAGATTTGTTCCGGTTTGAAATGAGCATTATTATGTATATATCTTAGGAAAAACTATGAAAAATACCCTATAGTATTGGTCAACTATAAAAAATACCCTAATGTTTGCTTTTCCTTGAATTATACCCTAAAGTTTCATTTTGCCCACTAAAAATACCCTTTACTATGAAATATATCCTAAGGTTTCTCATATCATTGAATTATACCCAAATGTTTGCTTCTGTCAATTAAAAATACCCTACGTCGTTAACGGTGTTAAAATTTTAATACAATATATGCCACATATATACCAAAGAAATGGAAATTTCACACTATTTAATTTATAATTCATAAAAATTTTAACATCAAATCAAATATTAGTAGGGATGTCAATTTAGCCCGAAACCGGCGAGTTGGCCCGATTAACCTGAACTAAAATACGGGTTAGGGTCAAAATATTTTAGCCCGAAAAAAAATTAGCCCGAATAACCCGAAGCCCGAAACTCGATGGGTTGACCCGATTAACTCGGTTACTTTTTTAATTAATATATCTATCATAATAATAGTACTGAAATCTACTTTGATATTTAAGATCATATATATTAATTAAATTTTAAGTTATATAATTGTATTTAGTTCAAATTGTATTCAATACATAGTTAAGTTTATTTACGTACGAATTTAAAATATATTTTAATATTGCTAAAATTAAAAATAATATATTTTTAATAGTAAAATTAATCATTATACAAGAGTTTGTGATGTGTTTTGTATTTTTTATAAGAGAAAAGTAATATTTTGTTTATTTTTTATTATTTAAAATATTAAAAGAGTGAAAAGGTATTAAAAATAAAAAATAATTAATAAATTCATTGGCCTGACGGGCTAGCCCGAAAACCGACGGGTTAGGGTTAGGGTCAACATTTTTTACCCCGAAAAAATTTCAGTCCGATTTGACCCAAACCAATTAACCCGCAGCCCGATAGGGCTGACCCGAAACCCGACGAGTTAGATCGATTGACATCCCTAAATATTAGGGTATAATTCAGTGATAAAGAAAATATTGGGGTATTTTTTATAGTTCAGGGTATTTTTAATTGACAAAATGAAACATTAGGGTATAATTCAAGGAAGGAGAAACAATAGGGTATTTTTCATAGTTGACCAATAGTTTAGGGTATTTTTCATAGTTTTCCCTATATCTTAATATATTTGTTTTCTTAAATTAAAATCTCATTAAGTAAGAAATTAATTGTTCAAGTTAACATGTCTTACCTGTAACCTTTGAACTTTAGTATTCCCTCCGTCCCGTTAGATTAGTTTTTTATTCATTTTCGTTTGTCCCGCCAGATTAATCCTTTTTTCTAAAATGAAAAAAAAAATCTCCTCACATCAATAAAATATTAATTCCACTACATTCACAAACATTTATTATTGTACCAAAACCAAAAGGAACTGATCTAATTCACAAACATTTATTATTGTACCAAAACTAAAAGGAACTGATCTAATGGAACGGAGGGGGAGGGAGTAATAAGTTTGAGCCCAGCAAAAGTATTATTATTAGACCATAAAAACAAGTTAGCGATAGATATTGCACCATGTTACATGGTGTATGTGTTTCAACCTGAAACATTGAAGGACAGACAACATAATCACACATGATCCATGCCAGAATTTTTTTAAAAAAGTAAGCAGACAATTCCATATTCAATATATAAACACAAGCTTATCCAAGTAGTAGTGTCGATAATGTATAGTACACGATCATACAAAGTTATAAAAAAATAAAAATTATGTGTAACGTTGGAGTTGCAGTTGCAAAAGCCTCGAATACGAGCCATCGCCACGGCTACTGAGCTGCGCGTGGCTCCCCTGCTCCACGATGCGCCCGTCTTGCACCACAGCGATGCTGTCGACGCGTCGCACCGTCGACAGCCTGTGCGCCACCACCACCGTGGTCCGGCCCCTCATAAGCCTCTCCAGCGCCTCCTGCAGCACGCATTCCGACTCCGCATCGAGGGCGCTGGTGGCCTCATCCAGCAGAAGTATCGACGGGTTCTTCACCACGGCCCGCGCTATCGCAATCCGTTGCTTCTGCCCGCCCGAGAGCTGGACGCCTCTCTCGCCCACCGCCGTCTTGTAACCCTGAGGCAACCCACTGACAAACTCATGCACGTTCGCAGCCCGTGCTGCTTGCACCACCTCTGCTTCCGTCGCCGCCGCGCCGTCTTCTTTCCCGTACGCGATGTTGTCGAAGATGCTGGCAGCGAAGAGAGCCGGCTCCTGCTGCACCAGCCCGATTCTGAGGCGGAGGGATCTCAAGTTGAGTCTCTTGATATCTTTCCCATCTATCATAACCTTCCCACCTGTAGGATCGTAAAATCTCTCAATCAATGCTATCACACTGCTCTTTCCTGATCCGCTAGCTCCGACTAGAGCTTGGCTATGTCCAGCTCTAATCCTCAGGTTGAAGTCCTTGAAAATCGCCACCTCCGGGCGGGAAGGATAAGCAAAATCTACGTGACGGAGCTCGATCTCGCCACGGACTGACTCCACACGCTCAGCCTCGGAGTCATCGGGATCTATCCTTGTGGCACGATCAAGAATGGAGAAGACAGAGGCGACGGCATCCCCGCCTCGAATGATCTCGGGGGCGAGACTCACGGTCTCAGCGACGGAGTTGGCTGTGACGACTAGCACCACGAACACCTTTATAACCTTGGAGAAGGTGGATACGCCTTTGCTGACGAGGTGGGCGCCGTACCAAAGAATGAGAGCTTCGGAGGAGTAGAGAGTTAGCTGGGAGAGGCCGAACAAGAACCCGGACCACTGGCTGCGCCTGAGACTGCGGCGCTGGGGGATTTGGAGCTCGTCTCTGTACAAGCTCAGGACTTTTTCCTGAGCGTTGAAAGCCGCCACAGTTCTGATGTTGCTCACTGCTTCCCCTGCGATCATGCTCGTCTTCGCGTGCGCTTTTGCGGTGTCTCCTGAAAACCCTTTGAGGGTCAGTTGCTGCAAATTTCCAAACAAGGCTATTATATTATTAATCAATCATTATGAAAAAACAAAAACAGGATCTGGACAGAATCAGAAAACGAGTTCATTAATGATAACCACTTATTCAAACTGTGGATTTTGGGACCCAAAAATATCAGACATAAAACTGACGTTTGCTGCTACCTGAAATATAATGTGCAGAAACAGAGACTGAAAACAACGTGAAAATTTTCAGTCCAGCTAAATAATTGTACGTAAATGAAAGAGAAGATAGACTCAATGAATTGACTGAGATAAAGAGAATCCAAGAAAGATTTGTTGGTTGAACTTTCAAATTTCAATCTTTTTTTTTGGGTAGTTTCAACAAGTCAGGGCTGCAAAACTGATGGGATCACGTGATGATAGACAGGGTTCATGTTGCAAATCTGGACTTGAAGATATCAATATTTACCATCTTTTACCTGAGCAAAGTTTGCAAGGACAATTAGAGGGAAGGTAGCCAAGATGAGGAGTGAAACTCTCCATTCAACTATGAAGGCCACTATGAAAGATGTGAGAAGTGATGTCATGTTTTGTAATATCACGGATATCCTCTCCGCAATGGCGGATTTCACGTCGGCAGCATCCGTAGCCAAGCGTGCTGCGAGGAGGCTCGAGTTGTTCTCCTCCTCATCAAACCATCCCACTTCATTCCTCAAAATTGCTGTAAAATAAAAGACAATGATATAATTTGACAGAGTTAAATTGAATGTAGATTTGCATCCATTTTTCTTTTTTACCTGCGAGCATCATCCTCCTGACTCTTGTAGTAAGGTTTTCCCCCATTATGCTGAAGAAGTAGTGCTGTATCAAGTAGGCAAATACTGCATACACACCAGCACCAATATAGATGAAGACATATTCCTTCGTCTTTCGTTCCATGGCATCTGGATTCGTATAGTAGAACACCTCGATCATGTTGCTCATCACCAGGGCAAATGTTGGGCCAATGAAGCCAGAAAGAACTGAACCTATGGCTCCCATGATCGAGTAAGGCCACTCAGGAGCATTCAGTTTAAGAAGCCGGCAGAAGTAGCCATTTGGTGCTCTATTCTCCGCATTAGAAACCATCTCTATTCGACCATCAGCACCAGTGCTGAAGGAATAGCTCAGATTTCTCAAGCTCCCTGAACGCAAGCTAAGAGATTTAGTTGATAGTGAGTGGCTGAGACGCGATGAGCGCGCTCGTCGGGTGGAAGGATTTGAAAAATCTCTGCTTCCCGCCATTTCTTGGAATCTAATAAGGGATGCATATGCTCCACCCTTGGCAATGATCAGTTCTTCATGAGTTCCAGCTTCAACAACTTGGCCTTGCTGTAGGACAGCAATGGAGTCCACGTTTCTAACTGTAGAGAGGCGATGGGCTACAACCACGGTAGTCCTCCCCACCATAAGACGATCAAGAGCCTCCTGAACTATGCTCTCTGAACCAGCATCAAGCGCGCTTGTTGCTTCGTCTAGCAGAAGTATCTTTGGATCCTTGAGCATAGCTCTTGCAATTGCGATTCTTTGCTTCTGGCCACCTGAGAGCTGAACTCCGCGCTCCCCTACCTGTATTTAGATCATTAGACATGTCTTACATTTGTTACAAAAACGTAGCTAGGGAAGATGAAACCTCACCTGAGTGTTGTAGCCATTAGGAAGTAAGGTGATGAAGCTGTGAGCATTAGCCGCGGAAGCAGCAGCCTCGACTTCTGCCATTGATGCACCGGGCTTTCCATAGAGAATGTTCTCGAGTATTGTTGTGGCAAAGAGTGAAGGCTCTTGGTTCACCAAACCGATTTGAGTCCGAAACCATTTCAGCTGTAATGTCTTGATGTTTACATTGTCCAGCAAAACTTCTCCTGGCCAATTCAAATGCAAAAGTAGTGTCAAATTTGAAGTTTTCTTGAACCATGATGCACATTCTCAAAGTGAGAGTTCATTTTTTTTGTTTTTTCAAACTTACCTTGATTAGGATCATAAAACCTTTCAATCAAGGAAACAACAGTGCTCTTCCCAGAACCACTTCCACCAACGACAGCAACTGTTTTTCCAGCAGGGAAGAAAATAGAAAAATCTCTAAAGATGAACACATCAGGCCTAGATGGATAGCTGAATGTCACATTTCTAAACTCAATGTTCCCCACAACATCAGTCAGCACCTCTGCATCTGAGGCATCTTCAACTATCTTCGGCTTCTGCTTGATTATCTCCATCAGCTTGTATGCAGCAGCCTTACCTTTGCTGAACGCGCCAAGATTAGAAAATGACTGACCAAGACTCCTGCACAAGATCAAAAGAAATAAACTCAGAGCAATTTTCCTCTTACACACCTTGAGAGACAAGATTTTAGGCCAGAAGCTTACATGCCACCAACAATGGCAGAGAAGATAGCCGTGAATGCCTTCCCACCATCGGTCTGTCCATTTCTAATAAAGACACCAGCATACCAGAAAACAAGAGCCCATGACATACATGCTATCCCATAAGTACATCCTAATCCGAGCCCTTTAGCCATTCCAGCCTTGTATCCCAGCTTCAGAGTGTTGTGTATTAAATCTGAATATGCACCAAGGGCTTTGCTCTCACCAACATAAGAGTACACCGTCCTAACCTGAGCTATTGACTGCAGCAATAGACAAAACACAAGGACAAATTTCCCAATTTTCAGATCATATTCAATGTTGGAGGGAATGTCTCATAAAAAATCAAAACCATTAAGGTAAATGGTATTCTAAATTGCGCCTTATCATCAACAAGCTGTGTTTTTCTCATTAGGGCATAGGTTTAAACAGCAGAAACATGAGTTATCATCATCATCATTGAAAAAGAAATAGTTGACCTGCTCGGCAATGACACCAGCGTTGGCATAGGACTCACGAGTCTTGGAGGTGAGGCCGGTAAGCGTGTAGGCATAGAGACCTCCAGCAAATGCAATTCCAGGAATTACAGCAACACTGAGTAGAGCTAACCTCCATGCTGACACAAAACCAACCACCAATCCCGCCAAGAATGTCGAAAGATAATGTATGAAGTTCCCAACCTGGGATCACAAGACACAAATTCAAACTCAATGTTACATAACATTACGACGTTTGACCTCAGATTTATGTATTTGGAGAGTGGAGAGAGAGACCTTCTCGCTGATGGCATCTTGGACAAGGAGAGTATCGGTGGAAACACTAAAAACTATATCACCAGTTCTTGCATCTGTATCGAAGAACCCCACGTCTTGTTTCAACACTGCCTCCAGATATTTTCTTCTCAGCGCGCCAGCTTGCCTCTCTCCAGTATACATCCAGCATGCAATCTCTGCTTTGTTTTTTACCCAACAAATTGTGCAAAAGGGTACCAGAGTTTCACAATGAGAAAAGAAAAGAAAAGAAAAAACTAGTAATTGTGATGCATTGAGAGAGCGGGAAAATGGGAAGCGCTTAGGTTAGGAAATTTATTGCTGATGAAAAAGACAGGTGATTCACGGACCACGTGAGAGATGAGACCGGTCCGAATTGGACTGGACTCAAACAATTAAAAAAAAAAAATTGAAACAGATGGAGTATGTTTATACGCCATGATCATATACGTATTTACTTAAAAGATCAAACTAGGAATAAAGGCAAACAAGTTCTGGAAAGAAGAAAAAAGAAATAGCCATTCCCACCTGCATAGGAAGAGCAGCAAACCACCAGCCCCAGACACACGAAATACAAAGCGTACTGCATTTGAGAGAGAATGTGCAGTTAGATCTGAACAGAATCTTGAGAATGCAAGTTATACGAGGAAATTATTACAAGAAGGCAAACCTTTGCGACTTCATGCGTCATTTTGTGGAAATCCATTTGGTTTTTACCAAAACCATTAACCATTTCCCCGAAAAGAAGGAAGAAAACAGGCATCGAGGAGCCGTGTATGACGGCGCCGATGCTTCCGGAAATCATCAAGACAAAATCATATTTATCTGCGAAAGAAAACAACTGGTAGAACGGCAGGCTCTGCTCTTTCTTCTTCTCTGAACTGATCGGCACCGCTTTGACGTCAGCTGTTTGCCTCATTTTCCGAGTGAAAAGAGAAGCAGATAGCCTTTGTATCACTCTCGAATACCTTACTTTATCCTAAATGAGTTTCATGGCTGCATATTTCTTTACATGTAAAACTGCAGAGTCAGGAAGAATGAAAAGAACCGGGGATTCCAAGAAAAATCAGCAATGGTGTTGGTGTAGGTGTGAGTTCACTAGCATCAAAAAAAAAAAAAAGGTGTGAGTTCACTCGCAGTGCTACTGTAGCATACTGGGAGTAACACTGGTGGTCAAACCAAGTGGACAGATGTCTGAAACTGTGTGTGTGTGTGTGTGTGTCTGAGGAGAGAGAGAGAGAGGAGTGAGGAGTGAGATTCGGTATTTGTTAGTTATATATAGACGGTGGGAGTGGGTGTCCATTATTATTCGTATTACATCAATGCTCCTGGGGAAATCACCCATTTCAATTATATATTATCGAGAATGTCATATGTTATTTTTAAATAAAATTATTTTGTTTATAATAACTTCAATATAGATTTAATTTTTATAATATCTCATATACATTAGCAAGTTTTTGGGAGTGGTATACGTGAATTTACATATTTACCCCCAACTTTTTTTGAAATTTCAAGTTGCTCATGACACCGTGGCACCAATGCGTGTCATGAAAATAGTAGGCCAAAACATCAAATCTAATCCAAACTATCCGCCTTTTTTTAATTCTAGTACGAACTATACATATTTTCTATTTCATATTCAAACTTTCAAAAACCATTCAAATCTAATCTGTAAAAATATTCTGGCGACGTAAAGCTGACTGGGCAACCGAAAATTCTAGTCATATTTAAAAAATAAAATAATTTAAATCCACATCATAAAATATAATTCCACATCATATTTATTACAATATTATTTTGTTATTACATTATGTTTGTAGTTTCCTATCTCAACGTCAAGCCCAGCTTCTGCATCAAATCAATATTAATCTCCTGCCGCCCACCGCCGCCTAAGGTCGTCGCCGTCGCCGGAAACCAATCTTACTGGGCATCCATCGAGGCCGACATCAGCGAGTATCTCAAGATAGCCATCCCAATAAGTCCGCCGGAGACCGTCGTTCGACGGGTATTGTGGTGGACAAAAATACTTCCCCCTTCCCTTCCAATCGATCTCACTACTTCTCCACCTCTGCTTCTCCCCCACAATCTCTGCATTCAGATTCATCTATTGCGGGGTTTTTCCGCTCACCATTTCCAGCACCACAATGCCATAGCTATACGCATCAACCTTCGCAGTTATTGGTTGATTATACACCCACTCTGGCGCCATGTACCCTCTCGTCCCTCGTGTCGTCGACATTTTCAGATTCTCAGCGCTGCTTCTCTCCACCTGTTTAGACCGCCCGAAATCGGCAACCTTTGGCTGGTAATTTGCATCCAGAAGAATATTTTTCGGCTTCACGTCGTAGTGCAGAACCCACTCCAGGCACTCCTCGTGGAGGTAGGCCAGCCCTTTGGCAGTCCCCAAAGCGATGTCTACCCTCTTTCTCCAGTCGAGTTTGTTGGATCTCAGATTTTATGCTAAAGACCCGTTTCCTAGAAACTCGTAAACCAGTAGCCGGTGCTTCCCTTCTACGCAGTACCCCCATCGCTCGATCAAATTTGCATGGTTTAATCTCCCTATAAGGCTGACTTCAACAAGAAACTCTTATTCTCCCTGCCTCGCTTCATTCTGACACACTTGATTGCTGCTATTCTGTTGTCGGAAAGCACGCCCTTTGTACACCACGCCGCTGCCTCCCCGACCAATCTCTTCGCTGAAATTGCAAGACACCTTCTTTAGCTCCGCATACGTGAACCTCTTGAACCCTGCTGCCACCTGAAAGTAGCCTTGCTCGCGTAGTTTGTCTGAACCTCCATGTGTTTTGTACAAGAAAATGATTGTGGAGAAGCAGACGTCGATCGATTGGAAGAGAAGGGGAAGTATTTCCGTCGATCTTGGGCTGGGAAGGGGGAAGAATGAATATTTTTTTTAATTTAATAATATGATGTGGATTTAAATTATGATCTGAATTTAAATTATGTTATTTTTTTAATATGACGGGGATTTCCGGTTGCCCAGTCAGTTTTCTGACGCCGGAATATTTTTACAGACTACATTTGAATGGTTTTGGATAGTTTGGACATAAAATAGAGAATATGTATAGTTGATACTAGAATTGAAAAAAGGTCAATAGTTTGTACTCCCTCCGTCCCGGTCAAATTGTCCACATTTGACCGGGCACGATAACCAATGCTTGTGAGTGATAGTGGGAGTTAGTGGGATGAATATTTTATTGATGAGTGTAGAGAATTTGCTATTTTAGGAAAGTGGACTAATATTGTGGGACAGACGAAAAAGGAAATGTGGACAATTTACTTGGCACGGAGGGAGTACTATATTTGATTTGGCCAAAATAGTATTCTTGAAAAAATAATTATCACAAAGGAATTAATGTATATCAATTTAACAAATCAAATTATAAGGTAAAAAAATGACTGTCCACAGTTGATAATTTCATTTGCAGAGATATCTCAGTAGTAAGATTTTAATATCGATACTGATTTTCTTGCTCGAGAAAGAAAATATATATAACGAGATTAAAATCATGGATAGATTGTCTGCATTGCATGCATGTTTGTAAGAGCAATTCTGATTAGTTAATTACTCATATAGACAACCTAAGATTCTTGATATATACGTATATATCGTGTAATAGTACTAAGTAGTTAACTTAAAGTAATTAGGTAGCCTGGTCCAAGAGAAATAGCATGGTCCAAAGAGCTATGTAAAGTAATTTAGGCTGCCTAGATTCTTATCACTGACTATTATAATTTAATTAATCTAATTAAGTGATTATTAATCACAGCAGAATTCAGACGAGTGATATATCTGTAAGTATTAATTTTATGGATTACATTATATTATAATCAAATGCACTTCTTTATAGTTCATGAGGTTATACGTTGTTACGCAGAGTTCCAATTAAATAATGTCAAAGATCGTAAGCTTAATATATATACGTTATATAGGGGTGGATCTGATAATAAATTAATCACATTGTATAAAATAAAAATTAATTTATATACGTACCTTTCATCCATAATTAAATTATTTAAGTGGTTACAGACTTTTTGCAAAATATGTTGGTTATTTATTTGTGTGCTGGTTTATGTGAAGATTTAGTAGAAATTAATTTGTATTAATGTAAATTTAATTATGTTCATAATTTGGTTGCTTCTTGGTATGGCTAGGCTTTTAGGGAAATATGTTAGATCTCATTTTCTCTCTCACGCGCAACGTGGAATTTCATGGAAATTCTATCATTAAAATATTTTGAGACTCTTTCACACTGAGGAAACAGGATGAAGCTTTCATGGGAACCCTTCAGTTTTGATATCATGTTAATATCTCATTTTCTCCCTACAAAATCGACTAGTAAGGAAATGAGACTTTCACCAACTATATATATATATATATATCAAAACAAGACCGTACGTTTTATATGACAATTTTAGTTACATTAGTTGTTCATTAATTAAAGTGTTTAGTTCATTAACTAATAATCTAAACATTCTGTAACTATACACAAAATATCTTAAAATAATGTTATAATATTTTTGAAAATAATTGATATTATGATTTGATTTATCAATCATACTAGTTATATGATAATATACATGGTGTCTCAGAATACTTTAACAATATTGACATTGAAATTGGATGAAAAAAATATAAAATACAACAGTACTTTGATAAATAAATTAAATGCACTAATAGTCTAATATATAATACACCATGAATTAAATATACTGTAATTATTATTTTTATATGTAATGCATTATTTTAAATCTCACTCTACTTAAATATTCTTATATTGACTTGAACTTATTACATATTAAATATAAACAAAATGTTTGAATAACTTGTGCTCTGAATTGGGTATATATTTTAGTTCTATGAATTGTACCTGTTGTATCACAATGTATAACAATATATGAATTGTACTTGTTGTATAACAAGAATGCATTATATGATTAACCACTTCCCAGGTATTATCTGTTACTTCAAGTTTCGTTGCATTAATTAGACAAACTAAATACATTATTTAGGCAAATTAGGTATATTACAAAGATAATGCACAAAACTGTTATAGATAATGTAATGCAATAATTCTGTTACATTAATGTAATATTACACGCGATAATGTACTATTGCATGCGATATAATGTATTATATTACATAAAGATAATGCAGAGGTAACATGGTAACATAATAGAATTGGTAACATATGATTACAACTCCCTCTCTCTCTCTCATATATATATATATATAGAGAGAGAGAGAGAGAGAGCGGATCCGGTGCTAAAAAGTTATTTGTGCTAAAGTGCTAATAATACTTGATTAGTTAGTATATTATGCTTCTTCAGTTATTATGTTATGCTTCATTGAATTGAATAACCACCCACGTCAAAATAAATAATTGTTAATCTAAAAATTTCAATCTTGAGCATTCATCTGTCGAAATCAATGGTTTAGGATTTATTCCTATTTAGTACTCCCTCCGTCCATAGAAGTAGTTCAATTTCTCATTTTTGTTTGTCCCGTAAAATTGTCTCATTTCCTAAAATGACAAACTTTTTCATACTCACCAATAATATATTAATTTCACTACACTCACAAACATTGATAAATGTGTCAAAACCAAATGAAACTACTTCTATAAAACAGATGGTGTATATTTTAATCTATTAATATATGATGCATTCTATATCTATATATATATATTGAATTGGGGATGAAAAAAAAAAGGAATAATCACACTCAAATGACTCGAAAAACAGAAAAACAATGAATATTAGTGTACAATATATGTATACTTTTATGGATTAAATTGAATAAAGAGTCAAATGTAGTGGATTTGGTTGTATGGTACATGCTTTTAGGGACACCAGTTCCAAATTTAAACCTATTTTGAATTTTAAATAGCTCTACAATTGGCTAGGCATGTGCTTAGCTCCTGAAAATATGAAATAAAGCATCAAAATCTATATATACTTATTTTCTTTTTTTATTGTTTTCACTTTTTTGGAGTAGTTCCATTTTAGATTGCAATAAGTGGTCATGGTGTGACACTAGTCGCATTTTATGCACAGAAATCAGATAATAGAAAATGGATCATTTCATCTCTTCTTACACAATTCAGAATTATATCCTGTCATGATTTAGTTTCCACCCAAAATTATCTCGCATCTATATATAAACTAAAGCAAAGAAATTTTATATATTTACAATTTTGTTTCATTCCCTCCAAAAACATCACATTATATTTACAATAATTTTATTAATTTATTTGTTTACTAATTCATCAATATCATAATATGTATAATAATAACAACAATTACAATTTCAACAACATTATATTTGTGTCATATTATCCTAAAAATATTGCATATAAACTACTTATTTGAAATTTAATCTTATAGACTAATTAATTTTAAAATCACAAATATAATCTTTTTTACAATTTAAAAATGGCTAGTATTATGAATTAAAGTTCCGTTTTTATAATTTTATATTGTTATTTTCTCAAATTTAGATATGTAATCCAATGTATAAATAATAACCTATAATAGAGGTAACATTTAAACATATTTATAAGCAGTCACTTAAAAATGTAAACAAATATATACTTTTATTTGTTACACATTACTATCGTCATAAAAATAAATATTTTTGCCACATTACTTAAAAAACATCACATCAACAATTTTTTATTATTTTATTTACTACTTCATCAACATTCTAATAACATAATAATAATTAAACTTCAATAATATTATATTTGTCTCATTTTGTATTATTATTTTTTAAAATTTAGATATGTAACTCAATCAAATGATAATTTATAACATGATAAAATTAGATGCATTTTGTAACAGCCACTAAAAATATATTAACAAATGTATAAATGATTTGAGTTACGTATTGATATCATCATGAATATAACTTTTATTTTATATACTAATATCTTTATATTTAAATATTAGTTATATATTAGAAATAGTAAAAATACATTTGTCGCTGAAAAGATTACATCTTTACTAATTTTTTTATCTTTTAAATTTATTTTATCGACTAATTATTTTTTTTTAAAAAAAACAAGCATACAGTCCTATTTTTATATATTTTGTGTTTGTTTTAGTAACTTTTATTTATTAAACTCAAAATATGTAATTGAATGTATAAATAAGAACTTAAAAGTTAAATATATGATTTTAGATAATTATTATAAATTATACTATTAAAACTAAACTTATTTTATAAATAAGTATCTTATTCTTATATATTACGCGCAACGCACAAGTGTAGATCTAGTTTTATAATAAAGTAGAAAATCAATGGAAGCATGTAACTAATAATATGTTACATTTTAGTTTTATAAATTAATATCGACCTCTGTATCCATATTATGAGAGCTACTTTCAATTGTTGGCGATCCTTGATTGTGATCAAAATTAAACTGTGAATCGTATATTAAAATTTTTTGAGCGGCTTTGATTCAATTGAAAATTTGAAAAGTTTGGGTTCGTTTGATAAACTTCAAATCAAACTTAAGTTTATATTTTACTTTTTATTTCGATAATATTAAAATTTAGATATTATGCTTATGTATTTAATTGTAGATGTTAATTGTGATCAAAATCGAAATTTTGGTTCGCTTTTGGTTTGGATTTTTCAAAATTTTCATATTGACAGTTTGGGTAATTTGATTAGTTTTTAACCCAATCGTGCGTTTGCTCACCCTAAATAAAAGTTAATCAAAATTTATAAACAAATATTCAAACTATTTTAAAATTATGTGACCAAGAATTTTTTTTTCCTGACAACAGAAACTTGACTGCACTATCTCAAGTTCATTTATTGTTTAATTTTTAAAAGCCACACAAAAAAATATGTTTTAAATCGGGTTACATAGTCATTTTTTCATTGCTAAAAAGAAACTATATTTTATATTTGCATTGTTTAAAATAATTTAAATATTTGTTCAAAATCATTGATAATTTGTACTAAAATATAAAAATTGCGCCCAATTTATATAATAATTAATCTTTAAAGCCTAAAGTATAGAAATTATAACTTTCCAACCAAATCCATGATACATGTAACTTTTGGTATGATAATTAATAATTACGGATACAGAAATTCATAAACCTGTTTTAGTCTGTCTACTCTCCCCAAATCATTGATTGCTTCGCGTGCCGGCCCTTCCACACATGCTAATTATGCTCTTTCCCTTTTCATAAAGAAATTCACTTTTTTTTTTTCCTACAAAAAATAAATAAATATGTTTACCAAATGAAAACTGTTTAATATATTTGATGTTGAAGTTTAGACTTTTCAATATTTTTATTCAACTAAAATACACAAGTTGTTTAGAAATTCATGTACCAATGTTGTGGCTAATATCCACAGCACTTGTACGTCGGTAAATAATGAATTCACTTAAATAACAGCACAAATAAATTGCATGAAACAAATATTCCAAATAATTGGGCCGAATTGGCCTGGTCGAATTTCTTGTGAATTTATTAATTAAATTAATAGGTATGTTTTTGTGGGAGAAAGCGAGAAAAGATTTAGGAAAAATGAATGGTACAATTTTTTGAGTTTATTTGCTCCAATTTAACCAAGTTATTGGAATGCTCCAAACTGGTCTAATAGCATTCAAATTGTGCCCAGTCAACCCGAGACAATTAAATTTTCGAGGTAGTAAACAATGAAGTCGGGACGGAAGTGGGTTCTAGTTTTGAGTTCTTGGGCAAAAACTTGAATTTGATGGATATCAAAAGTGGGCCGACCCAATCCAATTTGGCGATAATTAATCAGAAGTCGATCTACTAATTTTTGGGCAACAAACAAGTCGATCGACTTTTGGATGAGATTTGGAAATATTTTCAGCAATTTCTTTCATCTCCTTCTTTTCTGTAAATACTATTAGTCGAAGACAGTTAAGGGGATGATTGACAGCACAAAAGTAGAGATTCATGGATTTTATAAATGTAATTTAGTGTCTTATTTTGATTTTGTTGAGTTCTAGAGGTGTATATCACTAGAGTAATAATTCGTGCGAATCAGATTTTTGTCCGGTCAATCTTTTATCAATTCGATTTATTAAAGTTTAATCCGTATCCGATGAATTAAGAAAATTAAAATTTGTATTCATATCTAATCTGTTAAATCCGTATCCATCAAAGATCTGATAATAAGTATCCAATCAAATAAAAGAATTTAATGTGATTAATACGGTAAAAATCCATTTCAATAAATCTCTAAGCTTATGGTACGGCCAGTTCAGTGGAACACAATTATAATCCAATAAAATTCGATAAGATAATATAAAATATTCATATCTAATTATTCAAATTTTGTGTTGGATAAATAAATAAAACTTCATTTTCATTCAAATAAAAATCCTTAATCAAGAATCCCAAAACAAATAGTAATAAATCAGTATAGATAAATCTTAAATTCAAATACTACTTGTCAAACTTTCTCATAGAAATACCCAATAATCATCCACCAACAAATTTGAGGAAGAAAAATATTAATTAAAACTTTAAGATTTATAACAATAAAATAAATTATAATAATTACCATTCATCAATTATGGTAAAATTGCAAAAGTTGAGACGGTGGTCACATTTAAGTTCAAAATCTCACCAGCTAGTTTATAGGTTATACTGCTTCATTGAATACTTAAAGTTGAGAACAAAAATTTAAAAAAAAATATTAAATTTTGTTAGTACGAAGAAAATAAATATAACAAGTTGATAAATAAATAAATTCGTTTTTGGTGGTGAATGAAAAAATGGACACAAATCATGAAGAACCAAGAGATTTGAATTTTTTTAAGATATCAAAATCTAAACTAATATATCAAAATTAATTTTTTAATTATTATATGTTGAGGTCGAAATTTCGAGAATAGAAGCGGCCCATTAGAAAAGTA
>JAPKLW010000406.1:417702-440443 GCA_026898455.1 Plectranthus barbatus | reverse complement strand
TGATAACCGTAAAATACAGCAGCAAATAAATTTATAATAACCCGAAGGCTAGTCGAACCCACAGGGATAGTGCGACGAAATCATCTCATGTACTGGCATAGTTTATCTATTCTTTGTTTGAGCAAATCCCAATTTGAATAGGGTTTTTGTTTTGAAAAACAGAAATAACTTTTGGAATAAAATTTAATAATAAAAAGCACAGATTCTAGGAAAATCAACCAATCCAATCCAACATGTATAAACGATCAATCCAAACCCAAAATAATCATTAAGGTGGGAAATCTGATAAATTGGAATTAATTCCTTTGTTGGGCAATTAAAACCTAGATTACTAGAAAGTGAATTTTACCTCTCGGCCTCAATAACACAAACTAGTCAATCTCAATAAAGATACAGATTTGAAAACCCTACAACTAATTCTTCTTTTTGAGACAGAAAACAGTTGTATCAAAATTCTATTTTCCTATTATTAATTATCTCCTCTCGGTCTCAAATTAATAACTATAAACCTAATCCAATTTTCATCTCTCGATCCTTCAATTGAAAATAGATTTTAAAATCAAAACCATAGAATTTGAACCAATTAATTAGGGTTTGGAATTAATCGAATTAACACATGCCAAAAAGGATGGAGAAAACCCTAGAACCTGTTAAGGGTTCTAGCCTAACATAATTGAAACAAACATTGCAAAAGATGTAAAGAAACTTACTTGAATCATTAAAACAATAGGAATCTTGAAGTACTTGAATCCAATTGCAACAATAAAATAAAGAGTACTAGAAATTAAAGTGTTTAATGCTGAAAATAAAATAAAGGAGTGCTGAAAAACTGAATAAGAAGACCTAGAGGAATGAATTTTCGAGCCTAATAAGTCATATTTATAGGGGGAGAAATTATATCTTCAAAAGGTAATGATTTGGGAAGGAAAAATCTCAAACTGGGCCAAAAACTGCCTTTCCGGTGCGCGTGTCGCTCGACACGGTTCCTGTCGGTCGACAGGATTTTATTTCGGTCGACACAACTTGTGTCGCTCGACACAGAAACATTCCGCTTCGCAGTCTCACGGTTTTGGCCATAACTTTTGCTCCCGAACTCCGATTGATCCGATTCCAGTTGCGTTGGAAAGCTAACTCAAAGATCTTTCCATCCATGTGCTCAAATAGCTCAGATTCCATCTGTGGAAGAAGTCGTGACTGTTCCTTTGAACATCTTCTGCTTTCGGTACGGGTTTTCATTGGATTTGGCCTAAAACCTGCAAAATATTACCATGACAAGCATAATATCCCCTATAAACACTTCATGCTCGATTATTAACTAAAAACTTAAGTAAATGCAATAAATCAATAAGAAAACAACGTGATAAGTGAGGCAAAATATGAGCTTATCAGTCGCCCGCTCATCAACTCCTCCACTGGCACCCCCTTGCGCGGCCAGTGGGTCTTCAGAATCACCTCCACCACCCCCTTGCGCGGGTGGAGGGACTTGAGGCACATCCTCTTCAGGCTGGTACATATCTACGAGAGATAGTACGTCCTCCTCAGCTCCCATGACCATCAGGCGCGTGAAGGATTCTTCTGATAAGATCTGGCCTGGAGCTGGTGCTGGTGGCATGTTACTTGAAGGTTGGGCAACTTCCCATTTTCCCTTGGCCACCTGATGCACTTGCTCCGCCAGTTGCGCCTGACGTCTGGCCTCATGCTCAGCCTGCACCTTTGCAAAGGCTTCATCGCGGGCTGCCAGCTCAGCCTCTCGTTTCTGCTGGTCGGCCAAGGCCTTCAGCCGTGCCTGAGCCTGCTTCTTCCTCACGATGGAAGCTTGTTGCTCCTTCTTGGCTTGCTCCACCAGCTTCTGAGCACGCGTCTGGACCCTCTTCCTCTTGCGGGTCATCTTCTCGATTGTCTCCTCCTCAGTCAGTCCCAAGACGGACTTCTTGACTGGAATTGAGACCTTCCCTGACTCAGGGTCATAGGCAGCAGCTGGCTGGGGCTGCTGGCGCTGGTGGGTCTTGGGCTTCTTACTTGGAGGGGGCTGGGGGCTGGCACTTGTGTTGATGCCCGAGGATGTATGCCGGTTGCCTTCTCCACTGCTTCTTCCATAGAGACGAATAAGGATTCGACCTCTAGCTTCCTTTTCAGCTCAGCCTTGGCCTCAGCTGGCATTGGGATAGCCACAGCTGGCACTTTCTCCCATGTCTGTTCTGCATCTTCTTCAGAAACAGACTCATCGGGGTCCACAGCCGTCTTCCCCTTCAGCCGGCGTAGCTTTTTGTAGTCGGGGACAGCCAGTTTCACCCTTGTGGCTGGGATGAAATCTGATCCAACCAGTTGCTCCCCCTGGTCGACGTCATCCCCCATCTCTACTTCCAGTATGTGGCTGATCCTCAGCCCGAATGACACCGCGTGAAGAAATTTCCCGTCAGTCTTCACGGTGACATTCCTCTCAACATTCTCCAGCAGTCGGCCGAAGAAGAATTCGGCCCAGTTGCCCAGTATGCCGTCTGCCAGGGCACACATGACAGAGAACTTTCTCAAGCTCAGTTCGGCGTACGAGCCGACCTCGCATTGTAGCATGCACACTACAATGTCACACACCATCTGCCAGAAATCTTCCATTTCTGACTTCTTCATCCCCGTTTTAAAAACGGTCACCTCCTCCTTTTTCCACTCCTCCCACCTCCGCTGGAACTCGAGCGTATCATCCCTATGATACGTCGCCACTTCCTCTCCTTCATTCCTCATCCCAAAGATGTTGGCGAGGTACTCGGCATCGACAGTGATAAGGTGTCCGAACACCGATGTAGTAAATGATTTCCGGTCGTTAGCGATGACTGCTCGAGCGTAGAACTCGACAACTATATGTGGATGGAACGTCCTGGGAGTCGCCGTCAAATACGGGCGGAGCTGCTCATGATCTATCATCTCCATCAGCTCCGGGCCGTGGTGCTTCTCCGCCAGCTTGTCGTTCAGAATCTTCTCCTTCTGAACTTGGGCTGTGCGAATCTGTGCGTGAGAGAGGCGATGTCGGGTGGCTGCTTTATTCAGCGAGACGAGCTTGCTGAAAGGATAGGTATAGTCAATATCTTCTTCCTTCACGATGCCTGTAAAAGTAGGCATGTGGGCTTCGGCTAAAGGTAAGTCTAAGGACTCAGTAGAAGAAGATGATTTATCAGCAGCCGGTTTGGATGAAGATGCCATTGAATGTAGGGAATTTTTGGAAGATGGACAAGAAAAAAATGTTCGGATTGTAAAGGAAACGTAAAAGTTTATCCGAGAAGAATGTCGGATATAAATACTAAGGCCATGCAGGATTAAACGACCGAGATGAATTCTCAGAAAGTGAGAATCAATGGTCATCAGCAGGGCCCGGTTCCCTGTGGCAACGTGGGCGGTCGTGCTGACGTGGGCTACGCCGTGTAGCTGACATGGCGCTCTCTGATTGGTCGCAAATGTGCTTTTGACCGCGCAGTCACTGTGCGCATTAAATGTGGCATTAAATGCCGCATTAAATTCGAAGATATGCACACGCAATACCAATCTTAAACCTTTCCCGCCATTTCTGCGACAGCTGGCACGACTCTTGGACTTCAAGAGATCGTCAGTTGAGAGCTGGGACTCAACTGGTCATCAGTAATATAACTGGTCATCAGCAGGATATGCCAGTTGAACACTTCCCCCTGTCAGCATGGCCTCCTTACCAGTTGACAACTGGTACTTACGACTGGCACCCGAGTACTTGGATAAATTGAGAGCTGGGACTCAATTCCATCAGTCGTAGGAAATTCGCCAGTTGTCTGCTGACAACTTGAAGGATTAAGAAAATTGAGAGCTTGGACTCAATTTTATTCCGCATAATCTTCTCCTTCAGGAATCCATCTTCTCACCATCGCTTGAATTGGGAGCTGGGACCCAATTTCTTCTGCTGATGGTGCATTACTGCTGGCAAATTTGAAATGAGAGCTGGGACTTATTTCCTTCATTGTGGGATAAGTTCTGCCAGTAGATACCACCTGTGGTTTTGAGCCACCACTAAAGAAAATATGAAGACTAAGAGCTTGGACTTAGTCTTAATCAGCTACCTTCAGAAAAACAAGAACGGAATGAGAGCTGGGACTCATTCTTCCTCAACATTAGGGCTCGCATCAATCTCCATAAGACCGAGTTTGATGCACAACTCCTTGAATCTTGCTTCTGGCAAAGGTTTGGTGAAGATATCAGCCAGTTGATCATCGGTTCTGATGTACTCTACGCTGATATCCTTCTTCTCGACATGATCACGTATGAAGTGATGTCGGATATCTATGTGCTTGGTTCTAGAGTGATGAACCGGATTCTTCGTTATGCACATAGCGCTGCTGTTGTCGCAATAGATGGGTACACAGCCAGTGTCCACTTCATAGTCTTCCAGTTGTTGCTTGATCCAGAGAATTTGAGCACAGCAACTGGCAGCGGCAACATATTCAGCCTCAGTAGTAGATGTAGCAACTGAGTGTTGCTTCTTGCTAAACCAGCTGATTAGCTTGTGTCCTAGAAACTGACACGTACCACTGGTGCTTTTTCTATCTATGCGGCATCCAGCAAAATCTGAATCTGAATACCCAATGAGTGTAAGCTCATCATTCCTGGGGTACCATAAGCCAAGTGATTCAGTTCCTTTGAGGTATTTCACTATTCTCCTAGCAGCTTCCATGTGTGACTTCTTTGGATTTGCTTGATATCTTGCACACACTCCGACTGAGTATGAAATATCGGGTCTGCTGGCTGTTAGATAGAGAAGTGATCCAATAATACCTCTGTAGCTGGAAGGATCAACTGATTCTCCTTCTTCATCAAGAAAGATCTGGCAACTGGTGCTCATCGGTATTCTGAGAGCCTTAGTCTTCTCGGGGCAATACTTCTGAATTAGGTCCTTGGCATACTTCCGCTGATTAATGAAAATCCCATCAGCTGACTGCTGGACCTGGAGTCATAGGAAGTATGTTAATTTGCCCATCATACTCATCTGGAATGAGTTCTGCATCAGTTGAGAAAACTTCTCACAGAGAGACATATTCTTTGACCCGAATATAATGTCATCGACATATATCTGCACCATTAGCATATCATCAGCATCCTTAATGATGAAGAGAGTCCTGTCGATCTTCCCTTTCCTAAATCCATTACTGATTAGGAATTGTGACAGCATCTCGTACCAAGCTCTAGGCGCCTGTTTCAATCCATACAGGGCCTTTCTCAGCTTGTACACTTTGGTGCCTATTTCAAAGCCTGGAGGTTGTTCGACATATACTTCCTCCTTTAGCTCGCCATTCAAGATGGCGCTCTTCACGTCCATTTGGAATACCGTGAAACCATGATACGCTGCATACGCAAGGAACAGCCGTATCGCCTCCATTCTTGCAACTGGTGCGAAGGTCTCGTCGAAATCGATGCCTTCACATTGCTTGTAACCTTTGGCGACTAAACGAGCTTTGTTTCTGATTACAATGCCATTCTCATCTCGCTTGTTCTTGAAAACCCACTTGGTGACAATCACTGACTGATGTGATGGTCTCTCTACCAAGTCCCAAACATTGTTGCGAGTGAATTCCGCAAGTTCTTCTTGCATGGCATTGATCCAATCGGCAGATTCTAGCGCAACTCCTATGGAAGTAGGTTCCATTTGAGAAATAAAACAAGTCAGGAGCGCACTGCCGTGTCGAGTCTGAACAGAAACTTCTGGATCACCGAGAATAGCATCGGGTGGGTGATTTCTCAGCCATTTGGGAAGATGAGAATCTGCTGGCGTTGGTTCCTCTGTCCTGATGACTGGTGCTTCCTGAACTTCACCAGTCGGAGCAGCAATTGCAACTGGTGGTTGAACTTCACCAGTCGGAACAGTTTCTTCGTCAGCATCACTCTCTGACTGATCTCCTGATCCTTCTCCGATAATTACACCGTCAGCTGGTGCATCCACTCCAGCTGGTTCATCAGCTATTTCTGGTTCGAAAAATCCAGACGGAGTTCCCCCTGGATTATTGCCAGTTCCACTCAGGGAGATTGAGTGTAAGGTCTCAGCAAGGTCAATTGCATCACCGACCCTCCCGGATTGCTGATGGGCAACCGAGGATACTGGTTGTGAAGATGATCCAGTCATAGGTCTA
Organism: Plectranthus barbatus; assembly: GCA_026898455.1. Lineage (NCBI taxonomy): Eukaryota > Viridiplantae > Streptophyta > Magnoliopsida > Lamiales > Lamiaceae > Plectranthus > Plectranthus barbatus. The sequence continues at coordinate 434,306 of JAPKLW010000406.1, read as the reverse complement.
GTCAAATCAGTTGGTTGAGCATTGGAAGAATTCCTGCCCAACTGATCAACGACATCATTGACCTCAGGAACATCTTCAGCCAGTTGTCGTAATGTCCTGCGCACTAAAGTAGCTTCATCAAAAACAACATTGCATGTTATTTCCACAAGCTTGGTGGTCTTGTTAAATACTCTATAGCCCTTGTGAGAGGGATGTCCATATCCAACAAGGACACCCTCATCAGCTTTAGGCGAAAAAGCATTTAACTTCGACTTACCATTATTATGGATATAACATGGTGAACCGAAAGCACGGAGATGAGCTATAGAAGGCTTACGACCAAAATAAACTTCGTAGGGAGTTTTCTGGAGTCTGTCGTTGATCCCGCTTCTATTCTGAGTATAGCAAGCCGTCACCAACGCTTCTCCCCAAAAACTCTGTCCTAAGCCGGATTCTGCCAGCATGGACCGGACCGCTTCTTTCAGCGTCCTGTTCCTACGTTCTGCCAGTCCATTCTGCTGCGGTTGCCTTGGTGCAGATCTTTCATGCTTAATACCAGCTTCCGCGCAAAAATCCATCAGCAGACTGTTGCAGAATTCCGTCCCATTGTCTGACCGTATCCGCTTTACAGTAGCTTCTCTCTGTTTCTGTGCTTTGACAATCAAATCGGGAAGAATGACTTTCACTTCATCCTTGGATCTGAGAAGCTTTACCCATGTATAGCGCGAGTAGTCATCGACTACCACCAGCGAATAACGTCTTCCTCCAATGGTTTGAGGTGCTACTGGTCCAAAGAGGTCCATATGTAGCAACTCGAGTACCCAACTGGTACTGGGGCAGACTGGCGACTGGTTCTTGAAGGACTTCTTGGTTTGCTTGCCCTGCTGGCATGCTTTGCAAATTCCTTCCTTCTTGAATCCTCCATTGGGAAGACCTTCCACAAGATCATGCTTGGCCAGGTAGTTGATAGTTCTGAAATTCAGATGACTCAACCTTTTGTGCCACAGCCAGTTAGTTTCCATAGTACTGGTGGCCACGAAGCATGAATCTGTCTTCCCGCTTTGCCAATCAACGGTATAAAGTCCTCCGTTCCGAATACCTCTCAGCTTGATCTCGCCAGTTTTCTCGTCCTTGATCTGGCACTCTGATTTCCCAAAGTGAACTGTGTAGCCACTATCGCACAGTTGACTGATACTTAGGAGGTTGTGCTTGAGAGAGGTGACAAGGGATACATTTATAATTCAAACATCGTCCTTCTCGATGCAGCCCTTGCTAATAACTCTGCCCTTAGAGTTATCACCGAAAATAACTGGAGGTCCTTTGACCTTAATGAGATCTGCAAACATATCCTCTTCACCAGTCATGTGAGCTGAACACCCACTATCTAAGATCCACTCTCTCGACTTGCATGACCTAGTTCCTGCAAGAAAGAGATGGAATTCATTTAGGTCCCGGATCATCTGCGGGTCCTGCAGGGTTAGATCGCTGGATAATTCCTTTCGGAATCCAGACTTTAGTGATTTTCAGCTTGGTTTTATCCTTGCTGATATCATCAGCAGCCTTTCCCTTCCTTTTGAAATAATGCATGAGATTGGTTTGGGAAGGTGTGGCTGTGTGTGTATCTCCTTTGGAAGTACGCTTCCGCTGAGAGCTTCGGAAATGTTTTTCCGGTACATTGTGTTGCCTTCGTGGTCTCTGGAAGTGTGGACCACCATGGCTAGCCTTCACAACCCTTTGAGAAAACTTGTGATTGGGCTCAGGCCTCCAATAGGTATTCCTCCTATCAGGTATTATACTTCTCTCAGAGTTACTCTGAGATTTGGATCCCTTGTAAGTATGCTGGTGACTGGCATACTTGCGGGGTTGTGCGTGGATTCTCTTGACAGCTGGTGCTGGCTGTCGGATTCCACTGGTAGCTGACGCTGACTTCATTGCCTTAGAATTATTCGGCTTAGTCTGCGTCTTAGGGTGTGCTGGCGTCCTGTCAGCAGAGGATTTTGCCAGTTGAGGATTTTGTCGTGATGACTCACCTATGTATCTGGTCTTATTATTCCTGTGCTGATCAGCCATACGGGACTGACTGGTTTTGCCAGCTGGTGCTGATGCATTTACCAGTTTGCCCTTACCCTTGCCAGCATTGATTTGTTCGGGTTGGTTTTTGCTCAAATCCTTTATAAATCCCAATCCGGACTTATCAGTCGGCTTTCTCCAATGACTTAGAGCCTTTTCCAAATCCTTGGAGCCTTTATTCAAAAAATTTATTTTATTTTCTTGCTCCAGAACGATGTTGTGAAAATTATCTCGCTTAGTTTTTGCAATTTGAAAATTTTGGAGCAATTCAAAATGAGTCTTTTTCAGAGTGGCTAGCTCTTCACCGATTGACCTTGATTTTTCAATCTCATTGGTCAAAATAGAAATCTGATTTTTTAGCGAGGTGTTTTCGCTAGCCAAGATATTCTTTATTTCATAAAATTTAAGAAATTCTTGCTGAAGAATATCTATGGTGACAACCTCTGAGTCGGAGCAATGCGACTCAACATCGTCTAGAATGCATGGAGACATGATGTGCAATGAGGGAACAGATTGTACCTGGTCGTCAGCAGCTAGTGCTTGTTCCTCCTCACTGTCAGCACATTCTTCATGTGCTTCCTCTCCGAAAGCTACCATCAGCGCCAGTAGCGCTTCCTCTTCTGACTCTTCATCTGACGCATATTCTCCATCATCATGGTCAGGTATATCAGGAACCTCTGTCCTTGTCAGCATCGCCTTGGCAACGGCCTTCGATGCACGCTCTTCAAAGAGCTTCTTCAGCCTTTCCCGCTCATCTTTATCCACCTGTGGACATTCAAATTTAAGATGATCAGGGGATTGGCATTGATAACAAGCGCGGGGAGCTCTCTTGACGAATTTTCCATCAGTTGAGCTAAGAGATACTCCCTGTTTCGATTTGGCTTTCTCCAGGAGAACAACCAGTCTCTTCATTTGTTGCTCAAGATCTGCGATAGAGCTCTCGCTGCCTTTTGAGTTAGATCCTGAAGGAGATGGGATCTCTTTCTGCTGGCTGTGCTGCCCAGCAGGTCTGTCAGTATGAAAAGGCTTCTTGTGCTTCCACTTGAAATCCCTCTTGACGAAGTAGGCTTCGCTTGTGTTTTGATGCTGGGAGATCCAACGGTCCGAATGGCTTCATTTTTGTTCACCATTTGGATATCCCACTCATGTGCTTGGAGCTGAGCAAATAGCTCCTTGGGAGTCATTTTGGATAGATCCTTCTCCTTGAGAGATGTGGTCTTCACAAACCAGTCCTCTTTGGGCATCTTTGACAGGATCTTTGCATTAAGCTCTGCATTCGAGTACTCCTTGTCCAAAGACTTCAGCTCGCTGACTATGGCATAGAATCTAGCCTCCATCTCCTTGATGGTTTCACCAGTCAGCATCTGGAATGACTCGTACTTGTCCACCGCAACTTGCAACTTGTTGCGCTTCATCTGATCTGTCTCCGTACAGAGACTATCAATGTAGTCCCAGACATCTTTGGCAGTGTCAAATTGGAGGGCTTCGTCCATCAGCGGTTCTGGGAGAGATGATAGGATTATATCGAGAGCAACGGAGTCCAGCTGATTCCGCCTCCTGTCTTCAGCGTTCCATTCTTCTGGAGGTTTTGGGATCTCAGCAGCTGGTTGATCTCCTAACTGGTGCCTTGTCTTGGTGATCTCGATCGGCCCTTTCTCCAGCACGTCTTTCATCTCCGGATGGACGCTTTTCAGCTGAATGAACGACCTCTTTCGCCATATATCATGCTTCTCCGGATTGTAGTTCATCAGCTTCGGGACATTCATCTTGTGTACCTGAGCTAATCAACAGAAAAAAAGAGTAGAGTGCAAGGAAACTTGGATCTCGGTCCTAAGCGACTCAGTGTACGACCAGTCTAGAAAGATCGACCGCGCCTGATACCACTTGTTGGTCCCGGTTTTTCAGAGCATAATACGATACGCAGCGGAAATAAAGTTAATTGATTTCTTGCACGCTACTTACACTCAGCTGACAACTGGCAACTGGTCAGCTGGTGCTGGTTACTCAGTACTCAGCTGACAACTGGTCAGCTGGTGATTCAATACTTAGAATATTTTAGCCTTGTTTGCACAGTTATATCAGTTTCTGAATATACTCCAGCACTTGAGTGCTGGGTTTAAAATATGAATGAAATGCAGAAAGCTGATAAATAACAAAGGATTTTATAGTGGTTCGATCAATCGATCTACGTCCACTCTCCAGTCGAAGCACTGGAAATTCCACTAAGAGTAATCAGGTACAGGTGTCCTACGATCTATCTATAGCTGGTGAATGCCTCGTCCACCAGTTCACTAGATCAACCGCTCCCGGTCTTGGATCCTTCTTCAACTCTTCACAGCTGATGGAGTGCGAGCACGTCACTTCAACCTCCATAGCTAGCTGGGTGTTTTAGTTCTCCCAAGAACGTAACACTTTCTACGGCAGAATGCCCGTAATAACTCGAGTGCTGGTGAGCACAGGAGCTGCTGTGAACTCTCTCGAAGGAGAAAGAACACCAAATGAGATCTTTTAACTTACAAGCTTAAAGCTTGAAGTCTCGTGTTTGATAAATCAACACACGGAAAGCCTTAGGAAAGGCCTCGAAAGTACTTTATGCGCTCTTTGCAATAACTTCAGTTCTTTCGGTGGTTGAGCAGATGAGTAGAGTCGTTAAATCATTCGCTCATGGAATCTAATGTTTGAATGTTGGTGGTTGCGACGTATTTATAGCCGCAGGAACCGATTCAAACTTTCTAGCCGTTTGGACGCATCCGGAAAGATGTCAGACCTCGGATGTCCTTCTGACGGCGGCATGTATGTTTTTCCGGAAGGAACCATACCTTTGACCTCTTTATCTGACACAGATCTCTTTGTGTCAGAACGGCTCTATTAGTCAGTCCGAGGAATAAGACTGGCGTCTTGTGACTGATAGACTTTAAGTTATCCTTCCTTAAAGTCATCCTCTGTCAGTCGGTTCCTCAGAGAATCTTCTTCTTGTCTCTACTACGCGGGGAGAGAGAATCTGAAATTCTGCTGGTAACATCTGACTGGTAGATCATACTGGTGATCTTGTGCTGGCAGTCTCTGCTGGTGACTTGCCCTGGCATCATCAAAGTTTACCAAAAGTCTGGATGTTAACTCTTCTCGGAATCTCCCATGACTGGTGAAATCACCGCTGGTGAATAGTGTAAGAACACACATTCTCCTGGTAAGGTTTGTCAGCCGCCTGCTGATGAAACCCTTCCCCACTGGTGAACAGTAGCCAGTCACAAACACTTCTCACCGCTGGTGAACAGTGTCAGCACGAGTCTTTGTCAGCCGCCTACTGGTGAACAGTAGCCAGTGGTAAGCGTTACTCATGCTGGTGAACAGTGTCAGCATGAGTCTTGATCAGCTGCGACTTACAACTCAATAGACCTAAACAGGACTTTACATTTAAGACCAGATCTATGTAGAGACAACTGACGCTGGTAGGACTTAGGATTTGATCCACCAAAACTATATTCTAAACAAGTAAGCTACTGGGAAGGGAAACCTTAGACAGATTTCCCAACACTAGGGGTGTAAATGAACCAAACTGTTCGTGAGCTACTCGGATCTCGACTCGATAAAAGCTGGTTTGAGTTCGTTTAGTAAAGCTCGTTTATTAAATGAACCAAACTTGAGCATCATAGTATTCAACTCGTGAGCTCGTGAGCTCGCTCGTTAGCTAAAATTAGTAAGAAATATAAAATAATTACTTTTATAAAAATAATATTTTCATGATTTAAGAGTAACAATAATGATAAATTTATCTAATAATGAAAAAAATCAGAAGTTGAGCATGAATATGATATTTTTTTTTGGAATAAATAACTTTATCTTCAAAATAATAATGAAAATCTTAAATATATTCTAAATTTAGAAAGTTCATTTAGGCTCGGTAAAAGCTCCATAACGTTCGTGAACATCAAAGTATTCGATAAAAAAGCTCGAAGCTCGACTCGAAATTAAATGAGTCAAACTTGAGCACGGCACTACTCAACTCGACTCGGTTCGATTACACCCCTACTCGTAACCCCTGATTTATTTCATTTCTAAAAAAATGCCGTGCCTCCAATTAAAGCTACTTTTTGCCTATTCTTCGGCGAATTTGCCTTCTGCATTTTCATGGAATGTACGCTGCTATAAGTTTCGATAAATGAAGAAATCCCCTTAATTTTCTTTCTTCCCCTTGTCTTTCTATTTCTCCTCGCGGATCTCTTTGGCTCTTCCGCATCACCTTCTTCTTTTTTTGGCTCGCCATCTTCATTGTCACTAATCTCTTTCTCAATCGTCTTCCACTACCAGAAATTTGTAAATTTGTGAAGGGAAAATCCGTCGCAAAAGCTAATTTTTTTTGCGACTGAATTCTAAGTTTTGTCGCAAAATATTATTTTGTAAACAAAAATACTTAATTTTTGTTATTTAACATATTTGTTAGTAAATCGGTTCATCATTTTGACTTAGCCAAGAGAATTGGAACTCGTGACCTTCTGCCTTAGGCATGAGCATGTTACTTTTGGACTAAATGCAATTCTCAATATCTATATGATTTAATAAATATATATACATTAAATACTTTGTGACGGAAAATTCGCTAAATTTGGCGCAAAAAATTCGCGGGCAAAATGGTGATGGAATTTTCGTATTTTCCGTCGCAAAGTTTTTTTAAAAAAATCCGCCACAAATTCGTCTCGAATCCGTCGCAAAATCGCAACCCATTTTTTTATCCGTCGCAAATTTGAGATTTTTTTTTGTAGTGATCCTAATCCAAAAATAAATTGGATAACTAATGAATACTTACTGTTTTTTCTCAAGATCATTAATTCTCTTCTCCTCAAGGAATTCCAACCACAGAATGCAAAACAATAAGTTATAACATCCACAATTGATGAATTATAAATTCTTCTCAAACTTAAAAAATACTAAATCATGCAACCAGTCATCTCATCCAGCTGTCAACATCCCCCGCCACCAACTTGCGTTTCCCACTAATGCAATCATCGAGATGTATATGTTGGAAAGTATCAATTGAAGATCAAGAGACTATTGGAAAGAATCAATTGGGGATCAAGAGAAATCAATTTTAGATCAAACAAATTAGAAAAGTAATTTGTATTGATTCTTTCTTTATTTGTACTACATCCTACATCTATAAATTGAGGATGTATCATTGATAAATACACACAGAAAAAACCTTTGTCTTCATTCGTTTCATTTATCATGTTTATATCTAAATTCAACATGGTATCAGAGCCAGGTTAATATCCTGGCTCTGCAGATCCAGAAAACCAAACAAAAACAAAAAAAAACAAAATCAACATGGCAGAATCAAGTACGTCAAAAGCAACAACAACGGAAAGCATAAACCTCGGACTCAAATTGGATGAAAACAACTATCCAATTTGGTCCCGGTTGATGAAAGTAGCAATCGGTGGCAGAGGGAAAACCAAACATATTACCGGAGATCCTTCCCCACCAAAACCAGGAGAATCAGGTTTCTCTCAATGGGAGGAACCCGATTTGATTGTCTTCTCATGGCTTCTCCAGAACATGGAGACCAAACTTATGTCCAGACTCGCCCAACACCAGACGGCCAAAGCTATCTGGGATAGTTTGGCAATTACATATGGAGCAACTTCAGATCCTCTCCAAATTTATGATTTGGAAGTTCGGGCGAACACGGTGAAATAAGGAGATCAGACTGTGGAATCTTTCTGGTCTGAACTACAAAGTGTATGGCTCAGCATCGATCAAAGAGACCCAAATCCAATCAGTTGTTGTGACAAGGGAATTCGTACCTATCACCAAATCATAGAACAAAGAAGATTATTTCAATTCCTATCTGGTCTACATGATAAATTCGACGGTGTTCGATGCGATATACTCAAAGAAACTCCGTTACCTTCCCCTGAAGCTGCATTCTCCAGAGTTTGTAGAGAGGCCGCATGACGGCTAATCCAACATATGGCAACGACCCAGGAATCCAAAAATCAAATTGGATCCGGATTCATGTCCAAGGGTAGATTCGACTCAAATCAGCGACAGAGAAACCAGCCAAAAGCCAAGGTGGATCGAAACAAGTTGGTATGCTCCCACTGTGGAATGAAGAAACACACCAAAGAGGAGTGTTTCCAAATTGTCGGCTATCCGGAGTGGTGGGACGACAATCAGAGAACTGCCGGGAAAGGAAAAATGGCAGTCGGAATAATTTCCAGTGAATGTGATGAGGAGAAGAGCACGGTGGCTGAAGGGTTTGGCGGCGCAGTCGTCGGATTCAGTCCAGCCGACGATGCAGGTGGCTGGGGGAGACACGGCGGCGCTGCAGCGCCCCCTCACGGTGGTCGCGGGCTCGGCGGCGTTGCTGCAGCGCCCTCTCACGGCGGTTGCGGGCTCGGCGGCATTGCTGCAGCGCCTTCTCACAGTGGTCGCGTTGCTGCAGCTCCTGCTCACGGCGGTGGCGGCGGTCCGGGAGGCGAAGAGAGCGGCGCAGGATAGTGGCCGAGCTTTCACGGCCATGGCGGCGGACTCGCTTCAGACGGCGGCGGTCTGGGACATTTTCACGGCCACGGCGATGGAGGAGAAATCCACGGCAGACCGGCACCGAGAGGATGCAGCGGCTGGTTGAGGGATTCTGCCGGGGTGACCGTCGGCGACGGTGAGGCGGCGGCTGGGGAAGGGACAGTTCCGGCGATGGCGGCTGGGAGGAGAGGTAAAGGGTTTGGATACACACCAAACCCTAATTTATCTTATACATGTCAATATTTGCAAAATAGTCCCTTAAATTTCAGTTCTCTTAATTCTGCCCCTCCTGTCTTTACTAATTCGCCTAAATACCCTTCTTGTGTAATTATAGTAAAATTAAATATGACCATAAACCTGTTTTTCGGGGATGGATTTTTGATTGCGGAGCTACAGATACTATGTCGTTTGACAAAAATGATTTTTTAAATATGTCCGAAACCAATAAAACTCATATTCAAACAGCTAATGGAGATTTAGTACTCGTTGCTGGATCAGGAACTGTGCAAATTTCTCCTACCCTGTGTTTATCAAACTGTCTTTTTGTTCCTTCTCTCTCCCATAAACTGCTCTCCATCAACCATATTACTCAGGAATTAAACTGCACTCTTCTTATAAATCCATCCTTCTGTCTCCTGCAGGATATCAAGACGAAGAAGATCATTGGGCGTGGCACTGAGAAACAGGGGTTGTACTGTGTTGATGAGGTCGATCAAACTGGTACTGTTTTATTTACTCAGACATCAGCAGATAGAAAAATATGGTTGTGGCATAGACGTTTAGGACACCCTTCTAGGGGATATCTTAAGTTACTGTTTCCAACTTTAGTAAAAAACTCTGTGATTTCTTGTGATTCCTGTGTTATGGCCAAAAGTCACCGACATTCATTTCAGTCTAAAAATAAAAGAGTTGATCATATTTTTTCTCTTGTCCATTCTGATGTGTGGGGTCCTGCTCCGTGTTTAGGGGGCAGTCGCTTTAAATATTTTCTTCTCTTTGTTGATGACTGTTCTAGAATGACTTGGATCTATTTCTTAGAAACCAAATCACAGGTTTTTGAGAAATTCGTTATGTTCTATGCTATGGTTCAAACTCAATTCAAAAAATAAATTCAGATTCTACGCTCCGATAATGGACGAGAATTCATTAACTCATCCATGATCAATTTTTGTCAACAAAAAGGCATTGTGCACCAAACATCCTGTCCCTATACACCCAAACAAAATGGGATTGTAGAAAGAAAAAATAGGATCCTTTTAGAGATGACCCGTGCTATAATGTTAGAATCTGGTGTTCCCACCACTCTCTGGCCTGAAGCTATCGCTTCTAAATAGGTTACCTACAAAAATCCTCCAATTCCAAACACCTCTCCAATATCTTTCTTCTCTTGTTACCATACCTACCGCTCTCACACTTGAACCCAGGATTTTTGGGTGTTCTGTCTTTATCCACATTCCAAAGCACGAGCGCACTAAATTTGCACCTTGTGCTGAAAAATGTGTGTTCGTAGGCTCTGGGATTAACTAAAAGGGCTATAGGTGCTATAACCCAAAAACTCGACAAATCATCACTACCATACACTGTGAATTTCTTGAGACATAATACTTTTTTCGGAACCACCCTAGTGGTCAGGGGGAGAGTAGTAGTAACCATCTAAGCTGGCTCCTAAATATTCCTGCCGAAGAAAAGCAAGTACCAGCCGATCTCCTCACAGCGATTTCAAAACAAACCCAACTTGAAGTGCTACCTCCAAGGTCTCCTGAAAACTTGGTATCTTGTTGTAATGGTAACAATGTTCCTCCTCCCTCCTCTTTTGATCCTTCTTCCTCTAATTTACATCCTTCTTCCTCTGTTCTACCTATTGAATTAAGAGAACCTGAACCCGAGGCAACTATTTTGCAGGAACAATATGTACTCCCTCCTCGAAGTACAAGAGGTGTTCCCCCAGACGATATTCGCCTGAAAGAGAGAGTCAACGCAGCAAATACCCTATCGGCTCTCTCGTCAGACTCAATCTTTCAGAAGAGGCTGATGCTTATGAGAAATCTTTATATACAGAAGAGATTCCTCCTTCAGAAGTTGAAGCACTTAGAATACTACACTGGAAAGAAGTGATTCAGAAGGAAATAGATGCTTTGAACAGAACCAATACTTATGAAAGGTGTCGTCTTCCTGAAGGAAAGAAACCTATTGGATGTAGGTGGGTCTTCACTATTAAAAGAAAGTCTGACGGTTCCATTGAACGATATAAGGCTCGGTTGGTAGCTAAGGGGTACACCCAGACTTATGGGATCGATTATGCTGAGACATTCTCTCCAGTTGCCAAAATGAATACTGTCAGAGTTCTACTATCAGTTGCTGCGACCAAAGATTGGGACCTTCACCAATTCGATGTCACGAATGCCTTCCTTCATGGGGATCTGAAAGAAGAAGTGTATATGTTACCTCCTCCTGGTTTCTCTCATGAGTTCAAGAAAGATGAAGTGTGCAAACTCAAGAAAACACTTTATGGTCTCAAACAATCTCCTAGAGCGTGGTTTGGGAGATTTACAACTGTCATGAAGAAATTGGGCTTCCAGCAAAGCAACTCTGATCATACCCTGTTTATCAAACGAAGAGGAGATCTACTAACTTGTCTAATCATTTATGTTGATGACATGATTCTAACAGGGAATGATACAACCGAAATTAATGAGTTAAGGACAAGTCTTTTTAAAGAATTCGAGATGAAAGACTTAGGGAGGCTGAAGTACTTCTTAGGAATTGAAGTTTTGAGGCCAAAACATGGCATCTTCATCAACCAAAAGAAGTATACTCTTGATCTAGTTGCAGAGACCGAACTCCTTGATTGTAAGCCGGCAACCACTCCTATCGCTGTCAATCATAGACTCCAAATCAAGGAAGGAGACGATGATACCGATCGAGAACAGTATCAGCGACTTGTGGGACGGCTCATCTATCTCTCCCACACTCGCCCCGATATATCTTACGCTGTTGGAGTAGTCAGTCAGTTCATGCATCATCCCCAAGCTGAACATCTTGAAGCTGCCTTAAGAATTGTTAAATATCTAAAAGGAACGGCTGATTTTGGAGTCCTCTTCAGAAAATTGAATAACCTCGAAATCCAAGCATACACCGATGCAGATTGTGCAGGAAATCCAATCGACAGGAAATCCACAGCTGGCTACTTTGTTTTAGTTGGAGAGAATCTTGTCTCTTGGAGAAGTAAAAAGCAAAAGGTTGTTGCGCTATCCAGTGCAGAAGCTGAGTTCAAAGGAATTAAAAGTGGTCTAACAGAAGTCTTATGGGTGAGAAGACTTATGAAGGAACTAGGTAGGGATGTCAATTTAGCCCGGAACCGACGGATTGGCCCGAATAACCCGAGCTAAACACCGGGTTAGGGTCGAAAAATTACAAACCGTTTAAAAATCGGGCTAAACGGGTTGGATTAAACGGGCCGCGGGCTAAACGGGCTAACCCGACCGGGTCACGGGCCGGCCCGTCGGTCCAAGAATAAAATTGTATTAAATATTAGTTATTAAATATAAAATATAAAATGTATATATTTTGGGTTTTGGTCTCTCAAACTCAAACCCTAGTCACTCTTCATTGTTCCCTGCGTTGCTCACCCACCCGCTAGCGTCGCCCTTTCACCGCCCCACTCCACCGTCGGCGCTCCTATCCCTCTGACCGGCGCCCCGTCTATCATCTCACTGCATCGCCTTCCAAACACTCTGAGTTTGAGTGCAACGCATCCTTGCCCAATGCTACTGTCCCACCGTCGCTCCCTTTTCTCCTCCGACCGACCGATGCCCCATTTCAATTGACTGCGCCGCCCTTCAGCAACCATTACGGCGCTCTGTTCGGCTGTCTCCACTCCCTGACCGCACGCTGCCCTCTTAGGCCCAGCACTTGCTTTGGATTTGTTATTCTCATATAACATATTTCACAACATATAGATATAGGATGTAGTGTATTATCGTTATTTGTTTTGTGAGTTTTTCTAACCTAGTCTTATTGTTTATTTGATCTTGGTTGCAATCAGTTTTTTGCATTTTCTGTGTATTATTGTTTTTGTATTGTGCCATCTGATGATATGATTATTTGATCTTGCAGTGCTGATTATTTGTATGTTTTTGTATTATTGTTTATTGGATCTTGTTGTGCAACCTACTCTTCCAACTTCCAAACTTCTTGAATCTATAATTTTTCTTTTCCTTCTATCTTAATTCTTAAAATAGTTGTATTTTTTCTAAATTACTATTTTTTTTGTACAAATGTACTTCTACATCTTATTCATATTGTACTCTTTGTTGCCTGAACAACGAACTATGCTACTATATTTTAAAAGATTGAATGTTTTATAGAAATGAAAATACTCATCAACCATCCCAAAATAGTAAATTACGATCTTAGTAATCGAGTACAAAGCTTCAGCTATTTCTTTTTCCTCTAGCTTCGTCATTTTGCTTGCACCTGCCTCACGAGCTTGATAATTCATTTCTAGGTTAAGAGGACATTAATGTTAATTGAACTTATTTTTATTTATTCTTTTTCTTAAGTAAATAAAATTAATTTTACTGAAAAAAATATTCGTAAAAAATTAGTCAACCCGACGGGCTGGCCCAAAAATCGATGGGTTAGGGTTAGGGTTGAGAATTTTCAGCCCGGAAAAAAGTTCAGCGGCTAACCCGCATCGATTAGCCCACAAACCGATAGGGTTGGCCCGAAACCCGACGGGTTAGCCCGATTGACATCCCTAGAACTAGGGCTCTTCTCTGGAAAGACTTGTCGTCTTCTTTGTGACAACAAGGCTGCGATAAGCATTTCTAGTAATCCTGTTCAACACGATCGTACTAAACATGTGGAGGTCGATCGACACTTTATAAAAGAAAAGATCGAAGATGGCACGATTGCGCTTCCGTTTGTCTCTTCTAAAAATCAACTGGCCGACATCCTAACTAAAGCTGTGGATTCCGGTAGTTTTTCTGAAGTTCTGGGCAAGTTAAGTATAGGAAATCCCAATACTTAACTTGAGGGGGAGTGTTGGAAAGTATCAATTGAAGATCAAGAGACTATTGGAAAGAATCAATTGGGGATCAAGAGAAATCAATTTTAGATCAAACAAATTAGAAAAGTAATTTGTATTGATTCTTTCTTTATTTGTACTACATCCTACATCTATAAATTGAGGATGTATCATTGATAAATACACACAGAAAAAACTTTTGTCTTCATTCGTTTCATTTATCATGTTTATATCTAAATTCAACAGTATAGCAAAAAGCAGAAGTGGCCAAAAATTAGAGAAAGAAGCAAAAATATTTTCAGTTAAAGGGGCTACATTTTACTTTTTAAAAAAATAAAATAAATTGGAAGTTATAAGGACAAAACAATAACAATAAATAATATTATTATTTATTTTAAATAAGGGGCTGTGTTCAAAAATTTTGTAGTTGTGCTTAGAATTACCATTTAAAGCTTAATCAAGAATTGTGATTGAATAATATAAGTAAATTTAATTAATATAATTATCATAAAAGTATTAATAAAAAATTTAATTGGGTCAATCGGGCCAACCCATCGATTTTTGGGCTCAATCCTATCGAAATAGAAATGCATAAAAAGAAACCGATCGCGGCTTAAGGCCATACAAAATTACTTGGGCATACCCAAGGGTCAATACAACATCCTAACAAGACTAAGATTCAAGTAGTGTAACCATCTTTCCTTAAATCATCACCAAATACAACTATGATCCGGCGCAACCATAAACTACATAGGGGCAATTACGATCCATATGTGATACCACAAGAACAATAGGAAAACAAGAATATAACATCTTGAACACATCTTCTTTAATCCGCCTCAACACTTTCAGAACTATTAGAGGTTTGCCCTAAGAAATAAACTTGTTTTGAGCTATCCATAAGCGATTACATGTAGCAGCCAACACAATTCGCCGAGCCTTCTTCACCACCCTCGAGTTGACTCTTTCGCGAATGCACCACTTGAGCGAGCTGCCTAGTGTCCTCGGACGATGTTGCATGCCAAGCCAATCACAAATACCCATCCACACCGCACCTGAAAAAGAACAACTAAAAAATAAATGTACATTTGACTCATCAAACCGCAGACAGAGAACACACTCCATCGGTACATCAACACCTAGAAAATATAAACGATCCCTAATTTTTAATCGACCAAAAAAGGCAAACCATAAAGTGCAAGAAAACCGTGGGGATAAATGATTTCCAAATATTACAATGCCAATATTTTTTTTCTCCTTTAACACATAAAAACATAAGCTTTGCAACACCTTTACCAACATACCAAGAAGATAAAAGAGAGCCCGCTTCAACACCATTACCTGCACAATGTGATAAAAACATATCGCGCAAGAGAAAAATGTTCTTAAACAACCCTGAATCACGGGTAGAACACACATGTATCCAAATATCATTATCCCGGAGGTACTCACTGTGCACCCACTTAATCCACAAGGTGTCGGATTTATCAAATATATCCATAAAGTCTTGAGCAACAAAGCTTTATTCCAAGCCTTGAAATCCCTAATACCTAATCCACCCTCATTAAACGGTCGACAAACAACTTGCCATGCTACAGGGTTCGAATTATCACCCCATAGGAAGTGACGGGTAGTACGAGTAAGTCTATCAACAACCCCAATTGGAATGGGAAGTACCTGCAGGCTGCAGCCAATAATTCTCTCCACCTTGAATAATCGAGCGGATGAGTTTAGCTCGCCCAGCTAAGGACAATGAACTACTACTCCATCATTTAATACAACGTGTAATCGCATCAATCAAAGGTTGGTATTGATGATTTTGTAAATTTTTTACATGCTAAAGAAATGCTAAGAAATTTGAATGGCCAAGTACCAATAGAAAAACCAAATAATTCCATAATAGATTCCATCTCACTAGGTGTTGCACTACTGAAATAAATATGAGACTTACTCCTATTAATCGATAAACCTGAGGTTTTGGAAAACTCCGAAAGGATATTTGAGACAACCTACATAGAAGGTTTCGTGCCTTTACTAAATATCAATAAATCATCAGCAAACATCAAATGTGAAATTTTAAGTGTTTCATATTTATGGAGAAACTTAAAAGCCGACCCTCGTATACGAAGGGAAAACAGGCGAGAAGAATATTCCATACACAATAAAAAGAGAAAAGGAGACATAGGGTCACCTTGCGTAAGACCTCGTCGACCCTTGATATACCCATGCACACCCCATTGAGGACAATCGAAAAAGTCAAAGTAGAAACACACGCCATGATCCAATATATAAAATGGGGATAAAAATTAAACCCATACAAAACCTCACGTAAGAAATCCCAGGAAATAGTATCATATGCTTTTTGGAGATCAATCTTTAACAAACAACGGGTTGCAGTTTTATTTCTTTTTCTATCAAAACCACGAAGCAACTCTTGAGCTAATAAAAAATTATTCGTTATGTTTCTACCCTTAATAAAAGTAGTATGAGCCGGATTAATAAGTTATGGAACGAAACTCCATCATTCGATTAGCTAGAATTTTTGTAATAATCTTATAAATCACATTCGTGCAAGAAATAGGACGAAAATTCGAGACCGTCGGGTCATGTATTTTTTTTGGTATTAAAGACACATTAGTGTGGTTTAGTTTACGATCAAGAATACCTTTATCAAAGAACTCAAGAACCGTGTCATTCACCTCCGGACCAAGAGTGAGCCAACTTCATTTGAAGAAAGCTGACGTGTAACCATCCGGACTTGGAGCTTTGTCATCCCCAATGCTTAGAAGAGCATCTTATATTTCAACTATAATTCATACTTATACTTATAGTTCAACTAATACACTTATATTTCAACTATAATTCATATTTATACTTATATTTCAACTAATAGACTTATATTTCAACTATAATTCATACTTATACTTATATTTCAACTAATATACTTATATTTCAATTATAATTCATACTTATACTTATAATTCAACTAATACACTTATATTTC
>JAPKLW010000406.1:383898-417692 GCA_026898455.1 Plectranthus barbatus | reverse complement strand
AATTCAACTAATACACTTATATTTCAACTATAATTCATACTTATATTTCATACTTAGACTTATATTTCAACTAATATATTTATATTTCAACTATAATTCATACTTAGACTTATATTTCAACTATAATTCATACTTATACTTATAATTCAACTAATATACTTATATTTCAACTATAATTCATACTTATACTTATATTTAAACTAATATACTTATATTTCAACTATAATTCATACTTAGACTTATATTTCAACTAATATACTTATATTTCAACTATAATTCATACTTAGACTTATAATTCATACTTAGACTTATATTTCAACTAATATACTTATATTTCAACTATAATTCATACTTAGACTTATATTTCTACTAATATACTTATATTTCAACTATAATTTCATACTTAGACTTATATTTCAACTAATATACTTATATTTGAACTATAATTCATACTTAGGCTTATAATTAAAATGAATCGAATTCGAATTCGACAGATTTCAACGTTAATAATTAAATAGTTTTATTATTTTTATTCTTTTAAAGAATAAATTGCTCGTACAAAATTCAAATGCTCGTTTATATTAACGTGCACGCGAATTTTCAAAGATTAATTCAATAAATATTAAAATATTTTCAAAGAATAATTCGTTAATAATTAAAATGAATCGAATTCGACAGATTCGAAATATTAAAAATATTAATTAATTTGTTTTATTTTTTTTGTTCTTTTAAAGAACAAATTGCTCGTACAAAATTCGAATGCTCGTTTATATTAACGTGCACGCGAATTTTCAAAGATTAATTCGATAAATATTAAAATATTTCAAAGATTAATTCGTTAATAATTAAAATGAATCGAATTCCACAGATTCAAACACTCGAATTTTCCTATCAGAACATTCGAATACCCGGATTTATCAATGAAAAAATTAAATTATTTTATTTTAAAAAAATCGAACACACGAATTTTCAAATAAAAATCCCAAACTCTCGAATTTCTGTCAAAATAATAAAAAATTATTTAATTAAAAAAAATCGTATACTTGAATTTTGAAACTGAAAATCCGAACACTCGTATTTACGCAGAAATAATAATAAATTATTTTTTAATAAACTAAATCGAATACAAGAATTTTGTCACCTAAATATTAAAATATTAATTAATATTTCGAATTCCACAGATTCAAAATATTAAAATATAAATTAATATTTCGAATTCAACAGATTCGAATCCTTCATATATATTTTAAATTGGGTCAAATTCAAACCAATAAAATATTCACAATTTTTAGAGGATTCAAATCTGAGACATTCGAAATGGTTAGTTTTGTCCACATACTAGGATTTTTTTTAGGGTATGTCCACATTCCTAGGATTGCGATCATTTTGGTAATTTTTCCGAAGGACGATTCCTCCACTACCAACCAACCATGCATGTGTGTTGTGGTGCCAGTGGAGGCTTTACTTCTCTGAGTGAGCCATCCCCTCAATAAAAAATGTGTTTGCTAGCTGTTGAATAAAATGGTGCATGTGTCTCTAGCTACATCTTTTGTCCCAACAACAAATTGCTTACAATTGCTCTTTATTCTAATTAATTATATACTTAATCTTACACATCAATTTTTTATGTGTCAGATTGCATATAGATAAAGTTCACACAAATCAACCTTTACTTATATCACTAATCTTACGATGAATTATACTAAAATCGAAGTCCTACAAACTTTTTGTTGCACTACATACCTCTTTATTTGAGACCTGGCCTGCCAATTTAAATTATCCCACTTGCCTTGTTAATATACACTATTTTATTATTGTGTGTTTATCTTATTATTATTATAATCACTATTACTATTATTTTTTTTGGCCCTTTATTGTCAATATTAATTATAATTGTCCTGAGAAAAAGAAAATAAGAACCATAATGAACCTGACAACAGTCTAAGGGGCAGGATTCCTGTGCAATTTGAACTTCATATCTCTATATAATTCGGAGATTATTTATCCACTAGGCTACTAATCCTCTATTAATATAAAATTGATCTAAAATATATATTTATTATCTTTTTAAATTATTACAATTATGATATGAAATATGTTATAATTTTTAAGTTATAATATTTAATTATATAAATATATTGTTTTAAGTAATTATAATGAAGATCATTTAAATACTAAAATAGATTATATTATAAATAAATTGTACAAATAATTATTAGATAATACAAACAAATATATAATATGATGGATGTTATGACAAAAAAATGAGCAGACCCATTTTCGAGCCCATCAAAGAAGAAAGCCCAAAGAAGAAGTCCAAAAATACAAAAATATTCCAAGGCAAGCCCTTCGGTCAATTGTTATTTGATCGAACCACTCATTGGCCGAACTGCTTTTGGGCTGAAGCAAGCCGTTCGGACAGGATACCAAGCCGAGTTACTACAGATTGTCGAAGTAAAGCAAAAGCAGCTCGGTCAAACGGACGCGACTGTTTGAACCGCCGATTCAGCTGAAGAGTTGTAACTGTTCATTTAGAGTCACTTCATTATATTCAGTCCCTATAAATAGGGTCTCATTTATTGTAAAAAAACACATTGAATATAACAATAAATACAAAAAGCAATTGAGTTCTACCAGCAATCAAGTATTATACATCATTTCATTTATTTTTATTTCTAAATTCCTTATTACTGTATCGAGTAAAAATTGAACCTAAAAAATCGAGCATTAACAATTGGCACTAGATGTTTTGGTAAAACATAATGGCTAGATGTTTCCTATATCTAGCTATATTCGTTACATCTTCCATCCATGAGATCGTAGGTAATCACATGTTAACTGATCCATGTGCACACAAGCAAATACATCATGAAGGCGTCGCAACTTGCCAGTGAACATAGAACACTGTGTCACGGCCATTCGAGCTGAAGTGGGTTGTTGTAACCCTAAGGTGTTCTTCTCCCAATAGTAGCCTCTCCTAAGATACCACTTCAAATGATCTGTCATCTTTTTTATTTGGTTTAGTCTCTTTTGCTCTTGATTTGGATCCATCTCCTTCGAGTATGCATCATACACGTCAACAGTCCCACTCATAATATGAATGCCAACAGTCAACCACATGCCCAAAACTTTGCATGGAACAACGATCTACACAATTTAAATAAGCAATAATATAAGTATTACATATTTATTAAAATAAGTTAAATCTATATAATTTAATTATTACCTCATCTGCATCATACCAATCCGTCGATGTCAAGACATCGGTCCCTCGAATAAATTGCAAGACAACAGGATGATATTCATCTGTCTTAATTTCTTTCGTTAAATCCTTAAACAAAATTACAACAAACTACATTTAGTATCTAAAATAATATAAATAAAAATAAACAAACAAGGGTTGAAATTGACTTACATAGAATTGAGGCCTAACAAAACGTGTTCTACCGGTTGCACTCATCTGCTTTATTTGTGTCCCCCACTCAATAACTGTGTCATCAAGTGGAGAGCTCATATCTTCAACATGGGTGAAGCAATTCTGCTACAGGTGGAAATCTCGACCATTAGGGTTAATAACCGCACCAAGCAGCGGTAGTGACTCTGGTTGGCATCCATCTCCTACCTACACACAGAAATATTATAAGTTTATAACAAATTTTAGATCGAGCGTCCATCTCCAAATTTTATCAAAAGTAAAGAAGATAATTACTTGATTTGTTGCGGCCATGGCAAACAGGGAGGGTGACGGCGATGACGACGACGATGGTGTTGGTGTCTGCACGACAAATCGATGGCGACGGACTGCGACTGAACGGGCCGACGAGAGAAGAAAAAAAACGAAGTAAACAAAGGGGGACCAAATTAGGGTTGAGAATGTGAAAATGATTAATTTGACTACAAAATTAGGGTTGGGAATGAGTCGCACTCACGGTCGCACTCGAAGTCGCACCCACTTTTTTTTACATCAAATTTATTTTTGAAAAAGTTTTTATTGAATCGCACTCGGTCCCTTTCGATATATATATATATATATATTTATTATTTTTTGATTTTTTCGAGATCCCAAATTCAAAATCACCTGAAAATGTATGACAAAAACCTGGAAAAATCTGCCAAATGTACTTTTGATTAAGTGCAAAATACATAAAAGTGACTAAGGCTAAAATTGATATGCGTTTTAGCTAAATTGACTATTTCAAAATTTTTCTCTTTATTTTTCACCATTGATTTGAGAATAAATACAAAGAAAAATAAGGAGTGAAAAAAACAAATAATTGTCAACTTAAACATTTTGTTATTTTTAAATCTAACAATTGCGAAATTAATAAAAAGTTTTATTACATACAATTAACCTTAAAAAATACTCCCTCCGTCCCATAACATTAGTCCTGTTTTCCTTTTTCGTCTGTCCCAAACATTAGTCTTGCTTTCCTAAAATGGAAAATTAATACACACTCATTAATAAAATACTAATTTCCTCTATCTCACTCGCATTGGTATCTGTGCCGGAATGAAACAAGACTAATGATCCGGGACGGAGGTAGTATTAAAATTCTTAGATTTATTTATTTATTTTTAATATGATAGGGTTAATGCAACTCACGGGGGTCGAGGTGATTTCGAAATCGGCACCGAATTTCAAATTTTAAAATAGCTTCCGTCCTAAGATAACGGAGCGGCAACGGTCACCAAATGGCCGTTAGTTCTTAGCAAAACATCCCCTTCCAAACTCACTTATAAAACCCTTCACTCTGCAAACCCTCGCCTCCACTTCCAAAAGATTAACTCCAGAGACGTCTTTGTATACGCCTCTGGTCTCTCCTTCTCTTCCATTTCTCTAGTACTTTCTAATTTCGTTTTCTGAAATCCGCGAAAATGAGAGAATGCATTTCAATCCACATTGGACAGGCCGGTATCCAGGTCGGAAACGCATGCTGGGAGCTCTACTGCCTGGAACACGGCATTCAGGTTTATCTCGATCTATATGATCTGATGTTTTGTATGCTTTTCTACATTTTACTTGGTTGATTCGACTACATATTTGGATACTCTCTTTATTATGACGGAAAGTGGCTTCTTGCGTAACCAGATCTGAGGTAGTTTTACTTATTCGTCGGATCCTTGGATTTTATGCCTCTTGTGTCCTGATTTCGTTTTTAAACGGTTTGATATGTCAGTATTGTTGGATTTGACTACATTTTGGAGATTGTTCATGTGACTCGGGTTAAACGGCGACGATATTTGTTTGTCATCGTTCTGTTGACTTATGATTTGTTGGATCTGTTTAATTCCGTAACATGTTTTGGTCTATGGATCTGGTGATATTGTTGTTACCTCTCTTTTATCTAATGAGTTCTAATGGGGTTTGTGGTTACCGTACCTTATACGTGCTTTTATTAAAAAGCTAAAAGGTTAATCCTTTGTGATGTCTCACTTTGTTAGATTTTCTCTTGCTTTTCTTTGTTTGCCAGATCTAATTGTTCCTTTTATATTCTCTTACTGTTATTTGAGGAGATCTTGTTGAATATACAGATATCTTCTCCCCCACTTGAAAATTTACCTTTTGTTGCAGCCTGATGGGCAAATGCCCGGTGATGTCACGGTAGGTGGTGGAGATGATGCCTTCAACACTTTTTTCAGTGAGACTGGAGCTGGGAAACACGTCCCTCGTGCTGTGTTTGTGGATCTCGAGCCAACAGTGATTGATGAGGTGCGAACTGGCACATACCGTCAGCTGTTCCACCCAGAGCAACTTATCAGTGGCAAGGAAGATGCGGCCAACAATTTTGCCAGAGGCCATTATACCATCGGCAAAGAAATTGTTGATCTCTGCCTTGATAGGATCCGCAAGCTTGCAGATAACTGCACTGGTTTGCAGGGGTTCTTGGTGTTCCACGCTGTTGGTGGTGGTACTGGATCTGGACTCGGATCTCTTTTGCTCGAGAGGCTCTCTGTTGACTATGGTAAAAAGTCAAAGTTGGGTTTTACCATTTACCCATCCCCTCAGGTTTCTACTGCCGTTGTTGAGCCCTACAACTCTGTGCTCTCCACCCATTCTCTTCTTGAGCACACTGATGTTGCTGTCCTTCTTGATAACGAAGCTATTTATGATATCTGTCGTAAATCACTTGATATTGAGAGGCCCACTTACACCAATCTCAACAGGCTCATTTCTCAGGTATATATATTTTCTTTCTATTTTTTTTCTGATTTATAATGTGATAACCTTGATGCATACTGGTGGACATTTATCTGAACAAATCTTTGATTAAATCCCAGGTGATTTCTTCACTGACTGCATCACTGAGGTTTGATGGAGCATTGAACGTGGATGTGAACGAGTTCCAGACTAATTTGGTTCCTTACCCAAGGATTCACTTTATGCTTTCATCATATGCCCCCGTGATCTCTGCCGAGAAGGCCTACCACGAGCAACTCTCTGTTGCTGAAATCACCAACACTGCATTCGAGCCTTCATCCATGATGGTGAAGTGTGATCCTCGCCACGGGAAATACATGGCATGCTGTCTGATGTACAGGGGTGATGTTGTCCCTAAAGATGTGAATGCAGCTGTTGCCACAATCAAGACCAAGAGGACTATCCAGTTTGTCGACTGGTGCCCAACTGGATTCAAGTGTGGTATCAACTACCAGCCACCAACAGTTGTCCCTGGTGGAGACCTGGCCAAGGTGCAGAGGGCTGTGTGCATGATATCCAACTCGACTAGCGTCGCTGAGGTCTTCTCAAGGATCGACCACAAGTTTGATTTGATGTATGCGAAGCGTGCTTTTGTGCACTGGTATGTTGGTGAGGGTATGGAGGAAGGAGAGTTCTCGGAGGCTAGGGAGGACTTGGCTGCTCTAGAGAAGGACTATGAGGAAGTCGGGGCGGAGTCTGCTGAATGTGATGATGATGAGAATGAGGAGTACTGAACAAGTGGCGTGATATGTGATGAATCTAGTTGCTGCTGCTGTTGGTTTTAAGTGTGTTCTCCAATGTTATGTTTGGTTTGTTTCTGTTGAATATTATGTTTGCGTGGAACTACTGCTTATGTTTTATGTCACGAGTATCTTTGCTGCCATGCTTTTTGGCATGGCTCGTAAATCTGTTTAAACATAACATTATTATTTATTACTGAGGATAAGAACTTTAACACACAAATCACTAGTAGAAATCAGATGGTGAAATGAAGTATAAAGTTGAAGCAGAGAAGTTGGAATTTGTGGTGGATCCAAGAAGTTTTGGTGAGGTTAAAATTTTTTATTTTTATTTTTTTTCCTCCACTTATTTTCAACCATTTTGTATTTTTTTTCTTATTTTCATTCATTTTTTTTTATCGAGGGAGTTATTTAAAAAAATATTGGATCACCGCTTAATTTCAATCGTTTGGTTTGTCTGTCAATGGCCAACACCATTTTCTCTATGCTTTTGTTTTAAAAAGGCCAAAACATCAATTACAAACTATTGACCTTTTTTCAATTTTAGTACGAACTATATATATTCTCTATTTTATCCAAACTTTCCAAAATCATTCAAATTTAGTCTGTAAAAATATTCCGGTGTCGGAAAACTGACTGTGCAACCAGAAATCCTCGTCATATTTAAAAAATAATATCATTTAAATCCACATCATAATAAATAATTCCACATCATATTTATTTGACATATCATATTATTAAAAAAAAACTCAAAACTCTAAAACTCTTTTCCCCTTTCCCTTTCTTCCGATCGTTCTACTTTACTACTTCCCCCCTTTCCTAAACCCACCCTTGAAAATGGAGAATAATATCAAATGACGGCAGCCGAGCAAGCGAGTACCCTTCAACATCTAACACCCCCGTCTCCGCCGTGGCGGTGGAGCCCCAATCGTATGACAAGGACCCAGGTGAGTCACCACCGCCGCTCCACAATCCATCTTCTGAAACACTACCTCTCCAGCTCTCAATTTTGACTCCGGGAGATGGAGATGAATCCGTTTGCTTAACATCATCTCCATTTTCACCGACAGCAGCAACATTGGGATGAGAATCACTCTTCGCCGCCAGCTTCTTGGCTGCTCAGCGAGCTTTCTTCGCTCTGTTCACCTTCTGCCACACCGTCTCAATCTTAGCATCCACGACGCTCTTCAAAGCGTCGAACCTCGGCCCGTCTCCGATGCCCAGCAGGACCGGGTCACGCAGGTTGGGGAAGTTGAGGCGGGCGTACTCGCCTCGTAGCTTGTACGCCGCCCGTTCGTAGGCGTAGGCGACGGCTTCTGGCGAGTCATAGGTGCCGAGCCACACTCTCATTCTATTCTGTGGAAGCCGTATCTCCGCCACCCACTTGCCTCAGTGCCGCTGTCTCACTCCTCGGTACAACTTGCTGCTTCTTGGCCCAAAATGCGCCTGCATGTAGCCTGGCCTGTTCAGCTTGCGCTGCAGCGACACTCTAGAAATTAGGGGGTTTTCATGGGAGAATTGATTCAGCAAATCTCTCTGTTGGAGATAGACAGATGATCCCAAAACACAGGAAAAGTGAAATCTCCATTTTCAGAGGTGGGCTTAGGGAAGGGGGAAGTACAGTTGAACGATTGGAAGAAAGGAAAAGGGAAATGGGATTTAAAGTTTTGAAATTTTTTTAATAATATAATATGTCAAATAAATATGATGTGGATTTAAATGATATTATTTTTTAAATATGACGAGGATTTCCGGTTGCCCAGTCAGCTTTTCGATGCCGGAATATTTTTACAGACAAGATTTGAATGATTTTGGAAAGTTTGGACATAAAATAGAGAATATGTATAGTTTGTACTAGAAATGAAAAAAGGGCATGTAATGCGGTCGGGTACAAACAGAGCTATCAAGGCTTGAGTGATGATTGCGAACAAGATTGACAATTTTGTGCGCCAACAAATTGTGGGATCTAGAGACCCAAACAAATCTAACATCTCCAAGTCTTGAGCTAAGTGCAAGATATTAGACAAAATAGTACTTAAAGAGGTCCTGAGAATACATCTTTTTTGAAGTTTGAGAGCCACCACTTGATTGTCACATGCTTAAAGCCTTGTTATCGAGCAGTGATGATACCATGAAGACACGCCGTTGCCCCTACAATATCAATTTCATGGCACTCTAGCAGAAACTCTGATATAACTTTGAGGGCAACGTCATTGTGATCGCAAAACACCCCGGCAAGACCAGCTCCGCCCAAAGGATTGAGTGAGGCATCTGAATTAAACTTGATCCTAGGCTCCTCCGGAGGGACCCAACTGGACTGGGCGCGAGTTGCTTGGCGAGAGGAGTGAATGGCAAAGTTAGCCGATTGGAAATTTTGATGGGCAGATGAAGCAATGATGAAACACTCCTGGTGTGTCAGTCTTCGGTGCTGGAATTCAAGAAGATTTCGGGCCTTCCAGAGTGCCCACAACAAGCAAGCACAGGTCTCCACAAAATCTGGGCTTTTGTCTTTAATAATAGCAATCATCCAGTCCTGTAGAGAGAGCTGTTCGGCATGATCAGAGTGATGGATACGAAGGACACTTGCATTCCAGAAAAAAGAGCTCCAACTACAATCGCGAAGTGCATGAGCTGAGGACTCCACAGACAAACCACATCTGGAGTAAATTGGGTCCAAATGTATTCCTCGAGCAAGAAGGTTTAATTTTGATGGAAAGATTCCCGGAGGCATCGCCAAATGAAAATTTGAATTTTAGGGGGATCTGAAATTTCCATAGCCAGCAATAGTGTGCTGGATTATTGGATGATGAAGAGACTTTCGATGAAGAATCATCTTTATTGCTCTTCGTCACCCAATAACCCGATAACCCGATTTGACAGAGTAAAAACCATCTTTAGTGAAGCTCTATCGAAGGCAGTCCTCCAACGGGATTGCGGAAATTGGGATTGTTGAGATTTGTCCGACCACTTCATCAGAGATAGTGAAAGAATTTATATACAAAATAAGACAAACTTAATTTTCAATGTGAGACATGTCTCTATTATTACATTAGTGATGAATTATCATGTCTCACACACGCAACCAGTCAATTTCCCAGCTCAATTTCTCACTTATTAAACATTGAATTTGAAAAAATTATTATACTATTATTATCTACTCGCATTATAAATTAATTTTACAATATTTAATATAAAATCAAATATTCTCTAGGGAGAAACTTACTCAAATATTCCCGGAATTCCAACAACTATAATATATTCATTTTACAAATAGTATCCATTATTTCTTTAATCATAGTCATAATTTATTATAACTAAACATTTTTTCACAAGGTATAGATAAATAAAATACTACATTAATTTCACTAGCATTATCTCATTTTCACTAAATAATCAATAACAAATATAATAATGTATGTTTAAATATAAAATAAACAAATAAATGTAACACATATTTTTAATAGCTAAAACTCATACATTACCCAATATTAGTATTGTTTTTGTTGTTGTTTTTTTTAATTAAACAAAACATCTTTTACTACAAACTTATTTCTCAACATATGGTGCAGAGTATAGGAAAAGAAACAAACTAGATAAGATTTTGAGTTAGATGGCATGTGCGTACAATTATTTTCTAGGCACAAACCACACTTATTATTGGTAATTCGGGTACTTCATTGTGAATTCCCGATGTGAAATATTTAATTTTGTTAAAATTAAATATTACCAACTTAATCTACGTGAAGAGTAGATAATCGAGGCATATTAATTTTCTCAAATCCGAATTCCGGTGATTGAGAAATGAATCCACGAAGTGACACGGTTGGTGGGATTATTACATGAAGTGAACATGTAATAAAAGAAGTATCCCACATTGATTAATTAAAGTAATTAATCTATGTTTAAATACCTTAATGGTTGAGGAGTGTAATAACCAAGTGTGTAGTGTATGTGGCACCCGATGGCGTCCTCGTGCGTCACCGCTGTCGCTCGCCTCGGCCTACGGCCTCAACGAGGGTGCTGGCCGAACCTCGAACGCTTGTGCCAGCGACCCCGACCCCGGTCTCGGGTCTTGGTCATTGGGCTTTGGGTCCTTGGCTTGGCTTGGTCCGCTGTGCCTTATCTTTATGGGCACTTGAAGTCAGCCTGCGGGCTCGACATGTGGACTGTCGACGTGGCTGGTCCAGTCGACGTGGTGCACATGATGCATGTGACGTGGCTGACGAGCCAGCGCACGTGTTGAAATGCATCTGGACGGTTTTCAAGCATATTGTAAACATGGGTCAACACACTTGTGCTCTTCCGTGATTGACGCACACGTTACGGCTGTGTCTTCTGCTTGTAATGGCTCGGTCTTGATTGCTACAACTGTAAAATAGGCATGCATAGGAGCTGTCTCCGGTTGCTAGTTCCCCAGACATCAGACAAGTTCTCATAGCCAGATACTACAACATTATCCTCATATTGCTGTATCTTTTTCGTTGCTCTTAAGCAACTCAGTTTCACCTCCGTTCAGTTCGTCGGAGTCTTTATGATTTGCGGTGCTGCCTCGTAAAGGACAAAGCCATTTTACCTTTGGGGACGATCGCCAGTTAACGAGCACTACGTTGGCGAATTCGTCTTGCGGGAAGAGAGCTTCCTCGACTCGGGTGTGCTTGATTGCACTTTATTTCTTTAATTCTATTTAATTTCATTTTATTTTAATTATTCTCATACTATCAATACTTGCAGTACTACTTGTAAAAACTTGTTGTACTAGACATAATTTCTTGCAGTGTTTTCAGTCTTGTAACACAGATCTTATATCCAACAATCGCAAGATGAATTTCTCTACTTCTCAAGATCTAAGATGGCTGATCACACTCTTAATGGTGCCGGAGGAAGCAAATCTAAAAACTCACGTCAACTCCCTCCAAATGCCCAAGCCGACAAGCCCTTTATATTCGGAGGCGTGGACTTCAAGACTTGGAAACAAAAATGCTTTTCTACCTCACTACTCTTGGATTGGCTGCCTACTTGAAGGAAGATAAGCCCGAGCTTGTCGATGATGAGACCGACCAGAACAAGAGAATTGTCTTCGACAATTAGTGCCATGGCGATTTTCTTTGTCAAAGTTTTGTATTAAATTGTTTAGTTGATCCCTAACATGCCGTGTATTGTAATGTAAATACCGCAAAAGAATTATGGGATCAACTAGAAAGAAATTATAAGACGGAGGACGCGGGAACTAAGAAGTACGTTGTGGCCAAGTATTTGTCATACCTAATGGTTGACATTAGATCGGTGGTGGAACAAGTGCAAGAGTTTCAACTCATTTTGCACAACGTTCACGCCGAGGGGATGTTACTCCCCGATGCCTTCAACGTGGCTGCGGTCATCGAGAAGTTGCCTCATTCGTGGAAGGATTTCAAGAGCTACTTTAAGCATAAGCAAAAGGCTATGTCTCTTGAAGATTTGGTTGTCAAGCTTCGTATCGAAGAGGACAATCGAAAGGTGGATCCTAAGCCGAGAGCTATGGATGCCAAGGAAAATTTGATGGAACGTGGTGGTCCATCAAAGAAAAGGAAAAGACCCAACCCGTCGAACAAGGGGATTGTGATCCAAGAACCTAAGTTCAACGGTGTTTGCTATAATTGTGGCAAAAGTGGGCATATGACAAATCAATGCAAAAAGCCTAAGAATAAAAATAAATGTAAAGAAAAGATGGATGTCAATCATGTTGAACCCGATGATGATTGGGATAATGACTTGTGTGCTGTGGTTTTCGAGGTTCACCATGTCGACAATCCACGTGAATGGTTTATTGATACAGGCGCAACATGTCATGTGGCTTCAGATAGGAGTGTGTTTATCTCCTACAAGTCAGTTGAAGGGAGAAAGCTCCATATGGACAATCAAGCTTCCTCAGATGTGGTTGGAGTGGGAAATGTTGTGCTCAAACTCACTAGTGGCAAGGATTTGACCTTGAAGGATGTGCTTCTTGTCCCAAACATCCGAAAAAACCTCGTTTCGGGCTCTTTACTTGTAAATCATGGATTTAAACTTGTATTTGAGTCTGAAAATTTTATCTTGTCAAAGTTTGGAAAGTTCCTTGGTAGAGGTTATCACGCCAGTGGTCTTTTCAAATTGAATGTAATGGCAAGGCGCCTAACCGAAAATAATATCAATAAAGTTGAATCTTCTTCTTCTTATTTGATTGAGTGCTCTAATTTGTGGCATGTAAGATTGGGACATGTAAATCTTAATACAATAAAAGATTAGTAAATTTAAATTTACTAAAAGTGGCTAAATTTAAACAAACTAATTGTGAAGTTTGTGTTGAGGCGAAAATGACGAGAACACTGTTTAATTCAGTCGAAAGGAGCACTAAACCTCCAGAGTTGATATACACGAATTTGTGTGATTTCAAAATGGTGCAAAGTAGAGATGGGAAAAAGTATTTTATTACTTTTATTGATGATTGCACCAAATCTTGTTATCTCTACTTATTAAAAAGTAAAGTTGAAGTAATTGATGCCTTTAAAAATTATAATGAAGAGGCTGAAAATCAATTGTGTGGTCGGATCAAGATGATTCGAAGTGATAGAGGTGAAAAGTATGTTGCACCGTTTGAAGAACTATGCACTTCGACACTTTCTAGAGGATGCTCTTGTTGGAACAAGCATGTGCCGTCAGTGATGATTCACTGTGATAGCCAAGCGGCTATTGGTTGTGCACAAAATAATATGTACAATGGGAAGTCGAGACATATACATCATCGACATAATACCGTTAGACAATTGATCTCAAATAGCGTGATATCCATTGATTATGTTAAATCAATTGATAACCTTGCGGATCCGCTAACCAAAGGGTTAAATCGAGATCAAATAAATAAATTGCTTGAGGGAATGGGGTTGAAATCCACAATATGAATGAGTGTAGTGGATACCCAACCTAGATGATTGGAGATCCCAAAAAACGAGTCAAAAAACTGCAAAAAATATTGATGGGTAGCGATCGTGATTAAAAATAATTTTAAAAATCAAGTCTCAATCTTGTCTCGATCGAGTAGCTATTGGGTCGGGTGTTGGTTGTTGGGCTTCGTTGATTTCATCTAATGAACGCAGCGGAATTATTAATCAACGAACAGATCTAAATTTATAATTAATATCATGCGTAGAGATTCAACGTGGATAAAAGGGAAAACTTACAGTTTCTTCCGTAGAACACAAGCGATTATGACTTGTCCTAGAGCGCAAATCCACTACTAGAGGTATCCACGTGTCGAATCAATCAGGTGCAAAATCCAATTTACGTTGTATATTCAAACCAGGAACGTTAGGAATTCCCAGAGAGAATAATGGAGGCGTAGAACTCAAAACCCTAGGTTTTGTGTATTTTATTTGAATTGCGTAGGAAACAATTATTTTCTAATCTCTCTAAAATAAACGTGTGTTTCTTTTTTTCTTATATAATGAATAATTCACATATCATATCCAATAAGATATGGAATATATTTGTTTCCATAATAATTATTAATAATCTAATTACTAATATATATTATTAACTATAATATATTAATATAATTAATATATTATATATACTAATCCAATTAGTATAAAATCTTAGTCCATATCTTTCAATCTCCCACTTGGACTAGGATTTTGATTTCAAAAATCATGCACCATCTTTACACCCTTAATCTGATCAATCCAACACTTATAGTGTGACCCTATAGGCCCCCATTACCAACGATAATCAAATTAAAGTCTACACAAAACACCTAGACTGCGTTGTGTAGCAAACTTGATATATGGAGAACGTATACGTGGATTTAGTAAACATAACCTTTCGTGAAGTTTATATAACATCCCTTCATTCGCGAACCACTCAATTAAGTCTAGGATTTGCCATGTGTCTATCCCAATAACTTAATTAATTTATCTCACATTCATTATACGATTCATATACATCATATTCAATTACTATAATTGAATATATATCTTGCACTGGCCAGTGACTTAGCAATCATATAATATGGAGAACCTGAGTGTTCTTCTCGAAGTCCAATCGAGTAATGAATCCCATCTTGACTCAACTACCATTTTCATCTACATCGTGACGTACCCAACACAAGCCGTATCTACCCCTTTATTGGAGTGCAAGCATTGTACTTGGTCAAAGCACACGACTTTGTAAATAAAATGAGTATTGACCTCAGGTCTAAGGACCGTTATATACTCCACTTACCAATAAACCATAGACACCTGGAAACAAATGATTTAAAGGTAGGGTATACCAATACTCTCCAAAGTATCCATGTGTCCATCACGAATATCAAATGTCTCGTAGTCGTGAGATCAACTACATTCTCTAAAAATGTGATGCATACCACATGCCAATCTATCACATATCATCAATATCCCTCTCTTGATGATCCTTGGTTGGGGCATTTTAGAGTTATATCTAATCATTAATGTCTCACATCATTAATAACAATATTAACTCAAGGGAACATTCATTTATAAATAATAACAAACAGATAAATTATTATTCAAAATAATGTGCAAGCCTTAAAATTCACAATGGATAAAATCGAATGTGATTAAGATAAATGTCTCTTTCAAAAATGTTTCTAAGACATACTACCTCAAAACTCCCACTAACCTAAAGCCAATCACCAACATATCTAATACCCAAACTCTCGAAGTGTCTACTGTGTTTTGCAACTCACATAGGCTTCGTAAATGGATCAGCTAGGTTATCATCAGTGGGTACTCGTTCTAACTTTACATCACCCCTCTCTATTATTTCTCTTATCAGGTGATATATTCTTGGAATATGTTTGTTTCTGTTCGTAGCTCTTGGCTCTTTCGCTTGTGCAACTGCCCCAGTATTGTCACAATACAATGGAATAGGTTTGCTTGCACTAGGAACGACGCCCAGCTCTTTCAAGAACTCCAACACAGCAACAGATTCCTTGGCAGCTTCAGATGCAGCAATATACTCGACTTCAGTGGTTGAGTCTGCAGTAGTACTTTGCTTGGAACTATTCCAACTGACTGCACCACCATTGAGGATAAAGACATATCCAGACTGCGACTTATTAATCGTCATAGTCTGTTTGGAAACTAGCATCAGTGTACCCAGTCACTGATAGCTCTGGTTGTCCACCATAGACCAAGAAATACTCTCTAGTCCGTCTAAGGTACTTGAGAATATTCTTCGCAGCCTTCCAATGTTCCTCACCGAGATTTTGCTGAAATCTGCCAACAATGCTAAGCGCATAGGCCACATCTGGTCTAGTGCATACCATGGCATACATGATTGAACCTATAGCTGATGCATATGGTATTTTATTCATGTATTTAATCTCTTTGTCACTCGAAGGACAATCCTTCTTGGACAATGTGATGCCATGTCTCATAGGAAGTTCACCTCTCTTAGAGTTTTCCATAGAGAAACGCTTTAGCACCTTGTCTATGTAGGTGGATTGTGAGAGCCCTAATAATCTCTTAGATCTATCACGATATATTGTTATTCCAAGAATATAGGAGTCTTCACCTAAGTCCTTCATCATGAAGGAACTAGACAACCAGTCTTTCACGGATTGCATTAGAGACACATCATTTCCTATTATCAGAATGTCATCCACATAAATGATAATAAAAACTATGTTCTCATTCTTGCGTTTACTATAGACACAAGGATCCTCCTTGCTTCTGACAAAATCAAACTCTTTGATTGCTTTGTCGAAGCAGATGTTCCAACTCCTAGAAGCTTGCTTCAATCCATAAATGGATTTCTGCAATTTGCATACTGCATTTG
Organism: Plectranthus barbatus; assembly: GCA_026898455.1. Classification (NCBI taxonomy): domain Eukaryota; kingdom Viridiplantae; phylum Streptophyta; class Magnoliopsida; order Lamiales; family Lamiaceae; genus Plectranthus; species Plectranthus barbatus. The sequence goes on along the minus strand of JAPKLW010000406.1, from coordinate 400,943 downwards.
GCCTAGATTTTGATGTGTAACCCTCAGGTTGAGTCATATAGACGTCACCTTCTAATTCTCCATTGAGAAAAGTAGTTTTCACATCCATCTGCCAAATGTTATAATCGTAGTATGCAGCTATAGCAAGTAGAATTCTAATGGACCTGATCTTAGCAACTGGTGAAAAGGTTTCATCATAGTCAACGCCTTCACGTTGACTATACCCTTTTGCCACAAGCCTAGCTTTGTAAGTTTGGATCTTGCCATTTGCATCGATCTTCTTCTTGAAGACCCATTTGCATCCAATAGGTTTTACCCCATCTGGCAAATCAATTAATACCCAAACTTTATTTGCATACATAGAGTCCATTTCAGAATCCATGACTATACGCCACTTCTCCGATGCATTGTCCAACAATGCTTTGGTATAGGTCCTCGGCTCATCACCATCCACTATCTCTATATCTTCTTGGTTCTCAACCAGAACATTGAGCCTATTAGGTGGCCGACGAGTTCTTTGAGGCCTATTGAGTTGGTTCTGCGCTTGTTGATTCTCATCATTCTGAAAGTGAGGAGGTTCTTGTCCAACATTATGGGAGTTATCAGGAATCTCATTTTCATGTATTTCCTGTAGATGAGGTGATGCAACTATTGTATCACTCTCTATTTGATGACTCTCATTGTTCGAAGGTTGTCTACCCAGAGATATACCCCCATCCAATAGAGCATCAAATACTCCCACTGAATTCTTGTCTTGACTATCAGACAACATTTCATCCTCTTCATTATTTTGTGGTTCTCGAACTTCATCAAGATCTACTGTACTTCAACCTTGTTCCTTGTAGACAAATTCATCTTCAAGAAACGTTGCATTTCTATATACTATCACCTTGTGATCTCTAGGTGTGTAGAAGTAATATCCTTTGGTTTCCTTAGGATACCCCACAAAATAAGATTTCTCACTTTTAGATTCCAATTTATGAGTCATCATCTTTCTGACAAATGCAGGACAACCCCAGGTTCGCATATGTCCAAGATAAGGCTTCTTGCCACACCACAATTCATATGGTGTTTTCTCGACTGGTTTAGATGGAACTCTATTCAGAATATAAACAACACTAAGCAAAGCATAACCCCATAAGGGAGACTAGTGAAACTCATCATGGATCGAACCATGTCTAACAATGTCCGATTTCTCCTTTCAGATACCCCATTCATTTGAGGTGTTCCTGGAGGTGTCCATTCTGAACGGATTCCATGTGATTTCAAGTAATTGATAAACTCCAGACTCAAGTATTCTCCTCCACGATCCGATCATAGAACTTTTATACTCTTGCCTAGTTGTTTTTCAACTTCCAACTTAAACTCCTTAAATCTTTCAAAGGCCTCAGATTTGTGTCTCATAAGATACACGTATCCATACCTTGAAAAATCGTCAGTAAAAGTTATGAAGTATGAATATCCACCTCTAGCTTGAGTGGATAATGGTCCACACACATCTGTGTGAATCAACTCAAGCACATCTTTAGCTCGTATTCCTTTCCCAGAAAATGGCTTATTGGTCATTTTGCCTCTAAGACAAGATTCACAAATACCATAAGATTCAAAATCAAATGAGGTGAGATAGTCCAACTTTCTCAGTCTTGCAATCCTTTTCTCATTTATATGACCAAGCCTACAATGCCAAAGATATGTAGGATTATTCGTATTACCAAGCTTAGGTCTTTTGTTGTCAATATTGAGAATACTTCGTTCGCAATTGAGTATATATAACCCGTTCGTTAGGGATGCATTTCCATAATCAATTCCATTCAAAGAAAATGAACAGAATCCATTTCCAAAATTGAAGGAAAACCCATCCATGTCTAACATGGCAACAAATATAATATTCCTCGAAATCGATGGAACAAAGTAGCAATCATGCAAAATCAATCTATTTCCCGAGGGTAGATCTAATCTGCATATTCCTACGCGTTCAGCAGCAACTTTTGCTCCATTTCCTACGCGTAGATCTATTTCCCCAGGTCTCACTTTCCTACTTTCACTTAGCTCGTGCACACTATTACAAATGTGTGAGCCACAACCGGTATCTAATACCCAGGAATGTGAGTTCGTCATAGACATGTTTATCTCAATAACAAAAGCACCTGAGCTTGCAGCTTGGGCACCTTGTGCCTTAAGCCTTGCAAAGTCTCCTTTTAAGCGTCTAAGAAATTTCACGAAAGTTATTCATTTCTATTTTACTAATTGTATTAAATTCATGAAACATGTTAAATGAAATATATTCAAATATATTTGAATTCAATTTTACAAAAAATTTAATATATTTTACGAATTAGATTCAATTCTTGAAATCAGTGTGTACAATAAAAGATGCGAGTTCGTGAGTAGAATTGAAATGAAAGCAAATTTGGAATTCAAATGTGAATCAATTAAAATAAACAAAAAATTCTAACTCCGACAAATTCAGTACAATTCATGAAAACAAGAAAAATTGCAAAATATATATATATAAATTGACCTTTGACGCAAAGTATATTTTGCTATTTTTATTTGAGAAATATTTCTTAAGGCTGATTAAGAAATATATAAATTTAAAGACAACCCGGCCGTGGTGGAAAAGACACGGCCCGGCCGTGGCAGCCTGTATCCCGGCCGAGACGCGGAGTTCTGAAGCCCTAATCAGCGCGTGATTGAAGATTTAAAAAGAGAAGATACCATATCAAGATATGGACAAATTTTGGAGCCAACATACCATCCAAAGCCTTAGCCCTACCACTATATAAACTCATAATTAACTCAGAATTAGGGTTGTCAAGTTCTTTTGGTTGCCTTCAGTTGTTGATTTTTACTTGAATTTTTTGTTTTCACTTTAAGTTTTTGAGAATTCCTCTTTAGTTTTTGTTAAACCTTTATTGTTTTTAATGCAATCTTTAATTTTTCCTGCCATGTTTATTTTCAATATGTTAGGCTAGAACCTTAAACAGGTTCTAGGGTTTCTCCATCTGTGATGCATGTTTTGATTCAATAATTCAAACCCTTTAATTGGTTTAAATCCTATGTTTTATTTTAAATCTATTCTCATCAAAGGATCGAGAGATGAAGACTGAGGTAGGTTTCAGTTAATTAAACGAAGGACCGAGAGGTGAAGGTTAGTAACAGGAAGTTAGGATTTAATACTTTTGATTATCTGTCCGACCAAGAAGATTTCAATCGTAGGAAAAATCTAATCTTTAATAGAATCGATTAATTGGTGTGTTTTTAGACTGAGAGGAGATAACCACTAGTTAGTAATTTAAGATTTAATTGCCCGACCAAGGAATTAACTCCACATTAATAGATTTTCCACCAAAATATCTTTTCTGGGTTTGAATATTTGCTTCTTGCATGTTGATCAGATTGGTAGATTTCCCTAGAATCTGTGCTTTTTAATATTTGAATTTCATCCCTTTTTAATTACTTGTTTTGAAAAAACCCAAAACCCTTAAATCGATTTGCCCAAACAAAGGTTTTGAAAACTGCATTCAGTACATGATTTCCCCTCGTTGCACTATCCCTGTGGGTTCGACAACCTCTGAGTTTTACAAATTTATTTGCCCTTTGCTATAATCTGTGTGCAGATTTTTCATCGATCCAATTGGCACCGTTGCCGGGATAGTCAGACGGCGAGTCATTACTGTCTTGTTCAAGAACTTCTGGATTGGGTATTATTTTTCTTATTTTCAGTATATTTCGAATTTGTGTTGATTTTTATTTATTTTTGGAGTCAGTTCTGTTTCTTTCGTGTGCGTGTGTGTTTGTGTTGCGTCTGTTTTAGCCGAGGTAACTCCCACCACGGTCAAGACGAATTTTCCATCCCGGTCGAGATACACACCATCCCGATCGGGACAACCTGATTTTGCCGTCGTTTTCTGTGCAGGTGCATGAACACGCGGAACAAAGGAAAGATACTTGAGCCCTTCATACCAGAGATTGAAGCAGCCTGCACGAAGAACAAAAAGAAAGGAAGGATATTAGATTTTGAGATGGAAGCAAATCAAGAAGCCCCTCTTCAGAACATGACACCGGAGGAACAGAGACAATTTGTCAATGAGGTAAAACAAATAAGGGCGCAACTTCTTGCAGCCCAAGCCACCCAGGCGGAGCAAGCTGCGAGACTAGCAGAACTGAACAACAGGCAGATAGTGGTGCCGCAGAGGTCCATCTTGGTCCGTTTTCTCCCACAGCAGGAAGAGGCCGGATTCAGAGTGCGGATTGACGCCAATAGTTTTGAGTTAAAGACTGGGCTAATCCAGATGGTGCAGTAGAACCAGTTTGGGGGAGAGCCGTTGAAGATCCATACGCCCACCTCAATCTGTTCATCGATGTGTGCGACACTGTGAATCAGAATGGAGTCCCCCAGGACGTCATCCGGATGAGGTTATTCGCATTCTCCCTTAGAGACGAGGCAAGGTCTTAGTATGCTGGTTTGGACAAGAGTCAGATTGGGACATGGGGGGAACTTCGAGATGAATTCCTCACCAACTTCTTCCCACCGAGCCTGCTGCTGAAGAGGAAAGCTGCTATCACTACATTCAAGCAGCTCTATGATGAGTCACTACATGAAGCCTGGAAGAGGTACAAGGAGCTCCTGCGACTCTGCCCTGGACATGGAATAGATCTCGAGATGCAGGTTTGCCATTTCTATGAGGGTCTGAATCCTCACATGAAGGAAATGGTGGATGCATCAGCTGGCGGGATCCTGATGAAGAAGATCGGTGCAGAGAGTATGACATTATTGACAGACATGGCCCTGAACAGTCACCAGTGGCCAACTGAGAGACAGATGCCAGTCAAAGCAGTGGAGACAAAGCCAGAATTTGATGTGGTTGCGGAGGTGAAGAAGCTCCGAGAAGAAGTTGAGAAGCTAGGAACTGCTAAGGTTGCTACTGTTACTACTGAGCCAAGCATGGCGATTGTTCCGGTGGAGGCTGACTACATCAACCGGGGAGTAAGCAGTTCATCTGGAGCTGCGAATTTGGAGGTAAATTACATAAGCGGTGTTTATCACAATAACTACCGAGGTAATCAGGGGTATCACTATAACCATGGGCGATATCACCCTCGTTTATCTTATGCTAACCCCACTGCTGCAGAACACCCTCCCCCTGGTTTTGATGTAGGTACAGGAGGCGAGATTGTTGAGAGAAAAAAGTCTGTGCTGGAGGAGACACTGGAAAAATTCATCAAGAGCTCAGACAATAGGTTTGGCAAGGTCGAGAACAAAGTCAAAGGGATGGCTAATCACATGCAACTGATGACAAAGCACTTGCAGATGATTGACACCCAACTGAGTCAGATAGCCACTACCTTGGGTACTCAGCACAAGCCGGGGCAACTTCTGAGCAGAGACAAATTCAGCGAAGGCGAAGTCAGTGAATGCCATCTCGCTTCGATCTGGAGGAGATATGAAGGTCCGAGCAACCCGGAAGGAGGATTGAGTGAAACAGAGGAGGAAAATCCCGCAGAAGACCTTTCTGTTTTGACTGAGATGGAGTCCATCCCGATCAAGATAAAAGGCTGCAGGACGGCCGAGACAGGAAAGAGGACAACCGAGATAGAGGAGTCCAGCCCGGCCGAGACAAGCCAGACATGGTCGGGGCAGAAGCAAAGCAGGACGGCCGAGATAGAGGGATCCCGGTCGAAACAGAGGCCCAGACTGGGAGAGAAAGAAAAAGAGAAGGAGGAAAGAAGAGTTGATCCAGTTGCTCCCATGCCTTTCCCACAGAGATTCACTAAGAAAAGGAAAGATTCTAAATTCACTCGTTTTGTTGAAAATCTTAAAAAAGTGAACATTAAGATACCTCTTGTTGAAGCTCTTAGGGAAACACCGGGATACATGAAAATCCTAAGGAGGCTGATGAGCGAGAAGAAGCAGTTCATGGAAAACGAAACTGTGAAGATCCATGAGGAATGCAGCCTACTCCTACAGAAGCAGATCCCGATCAAGAGGTCTGACCCAGGATGCTTCTCGATACCTATCGAGATTGGAGAAAGAGAGTTTCAAAATGTGCTTTGTGACACCGGGGCAAGCATCAACCTGATGCCCTGGTCCATCTACAAAAAGCTGGAAATCGGGAGATGAGAGACACTACAATTACCTTCCAGATGGCGGACCGATCTCTGTCCAAGCCCAAAGGTATTGTAGAAGATGTCCTAATTCGTGTTGGTCACCTTATTTTCCCTACAGATTTCATTGTCCTTGAGATGAAAGAAGATGTCAACACACCCATGATCCTGGGATGAGAGTTCCTCGACACATCTGGTGTCTTGATCAACTGCAAGAAGGGGGAAATCACCTTGAGAGGAAATGAAGAATCTATCACCTTCTGCATAGATAAGAACAAGAGGAAAGGGGAGTGCAACCAGATCACTGCTGCTGAAGAAGAAGAGAGAGATGAGACACCGGAGGAAGAAGAAGCCATCCAATGGGAACGAGGAAACGAGTCAGTGAAATTGGCAATTAAGCTGCCTCCTTCCGAGTATACCACCGTCATTCAAAACTAGAAAGTCTTCATGATTGATTCAAAGGGTCGACGAGTCTGGACTCAACCGCCTTGGTGAGCTGAGCTGAGTCGAGCCACGATGGTAAATAAGGCACTAAATGGGAGGTAACCCATTGTGTTTCGTTTTATTTAATTAATTTCGATTTATTTCTATTTTGCTGCTTCTACTTGTTTATTTGTCTTTTGAAAAAAAAGTTTTGAGGTCTGTTTCGACCGAGGCAGAGCCTGCCACGGTCGAGACAGAAAGCTGAGATGTGGAACACTTCGGCCGAGCAGGAGGTCGACAAGAAGTCTCCATCCCGGCCGAGACAGAGCTTGACACGGCCGAGATGGAGTGCCAGCAGACACAAATCCACGTCGGTCATAATTGAAGAAAGAAGGATAAAAAGTTGGTGTCTGAGGCCAACAATTGAGGTACGGTTTCAATTTTTGGATCTGATCTCCAAACTTATTCTCTCTGCTTTTCGAATAAGTTTGGGGGGATGAAGATTTAAGGTGTTGAAACTACATTCTATCTTTTTATCTGCTTTATTTTAATTTTAGCATTAGAAGTTTGTTTGAATAAAGCAAGAAGTAGAACTTGAGCATGATTGAACCCTAGAACTTTTTGTGCGAGTTTTGAATTGATTGACTTATTTTGCATTGATTGTGATAGCGCTTGAGTATGCCTATGAATGTAGCATACCACAGGAGTACTTGTTTTTATACTTGCATTGGCATGACAGTTAGATGATGATTTGATGTTTACTGTGGAAGAAATATTGTCCTGAGTGTGAGTTTTTGAGCCTGAAATTCGATTGTGAGTGTGTCTGCAATTTTGAGTTTCTCTAGAACTTGCTTTGTTTCTTTTTCAAGACTGCTAAGTGTGCACATGTTTAGGAAGTGATTTTAGGCCATATTTATTTAGCCTATGTCCCATACACTGTCCTAATTAAATATTATCCCTAGTCAGCCCTTTTGAACCTATGATATTTTCTTTCTTTGTCTATGAGTTGGAAATAAATAGGGGAATCAACTCTTGTCTATGAGAGTGGGTTGGGATTTGTTTGAGAAAGGATAAGATATTATTAGAAGGGTAAAAGCAAAAGATAAGGTTGGGCTCTAGAAAAGAAGAAAGAGAAAATAAATAGTTGTTGTGTTTAAATCCTTATAAGCTCAAATGTATAATCAAAATTGTTTAGAGCATAAAAGGATATGTGTGAAAAAGAAAAAGAAAAAAAAAGAAAAAAAGAAGAAGAAAGAAATAAAAGAGCCATGGGTTGTGTTGAATATTATAGTAGATGGGTGGAAGATAGTGGTTTTGATTTGTTGAAAGTGATCAACTCAATTGATTTTAGTCACTTGGTCATATATTTCTCTACCTTTCACTAAAAAGCCTACATTACAACCTTGAATAAAGTCATTTCTTATCTTAGACTTGTGTGCACATTTTTGCAGTGAAGATTTAGAATATTTGCAAGCCTATGGTAGAACTTGATTTGCATGATTTTTGTGTGATCTCATAATTATCCCAAACACTTGAGTGAATGAGCGAAACACTTCCCATGTGAGTCTTCCATAGCTTACAGATTTTTTAATTCTTTCTTAATGCTGATGTTTAGTAGATTTACGAGTTTGAATGTGATGAATCTTGTGAGGCATTGCACTACTCTTCTGCTTGAACTTTTGATTCTTTCTTTTGTTGATTGAGAACAATCAAGTGTTTAAGTTTGAGGGGTTTGATAAGCTCATTTTTCTACTCTCTTATCGCATTATTTTTCTCTTCTTTCATGAGTTTTAGTTAGTTTTATTGAATAATTTGAGCATGAGTGTCGAGTGGACGGTATTATGCTTGTGGTGGATGATTATCCAGGAAAAAGTGATGAAAAGTGAAGAAGTGGTCAAGAAGATGAAGGAATTCGCCAAAAGAGAGTTGTCTGTTTCGACCGATTTGGAAGATAACCCGGCCGTGGTGGAAAAGACACGGCACGGCCGTGGCAGCCTATATCCCGGCCGAGACGCGGAGTTCTGAAGCCCTAATCTACGCGTGATTGAAGATTTAAAAGGAGAAGATACCATATCAAGATATGGACGAATTTTGGAGCCAACATACCATCCAAAGCCTTAGCCCTACCACTATATAAACTCATAATTAGCTCAGAATTAGGGTTGTCAAGTTCTTTTGGTTGCCTTCAGTTGTTAATTTTTACTTTAATTTTCTGTTTTCACTTTATGTTTTTGAGAATTCCTCTTTAGTTTTTGTTAAACCTTTATTATTTTTAATGCAATCTTTAATTTTCCCTGCAATGTTTATTTTCAATATGTTAGGCTAGAACCCTAAACAGGTTCTAGGGTTTCTCCATCTGTGATGCATGTTTTGATTCAATAATTCAAACCCTTTAATTGGTTTAAATCCTATGTTTATTATAAATCTATTCTCATCAAAGGATCGAGAGATGAAGACTGAGGTAGGTTTCAGTTAATTAATCGAAGGACCGAGAGGTGAAGGTTAGTAACAGGAAGTTAGGATTTAATACTTTTGGTTATCTGTCCGACCAAGAAGATTTCAATCGTAGGAAAAATCTAATCTTTAACAGAATTGATTAATTGGTGTGTTTTGAGACCGAGAGGAGATAATCACTAGTTAGTAATTTCGGATTTAATTGCCCGACCAAGGAATTAATTCCACATTAATAGATTTTTCACCAAAATATCTTTTCTGGGTTTGAATATTTGTTTCTTGCATGTTGATCAGATTGGTAGATTTCCCTAGAATTTGTGCTTTTTAATATTTGAATTTCATCCCTTTTTAATTACTTGTTTTGGAAAAAACCCAAAACCCTTAAATCGATTTGCCCAAACAAAGGTTTTGAAAACTGCATTCAGTACATGATTTCCCCTTGTTGCACTATCCATGTAGGTTTGACAACCTCTGGGTTTTACGAATTTATTTGCCTTTTGCTATAATTTGTGTGCAGATTTTGCATCGATCAATCGCACATAAAAAGGAAAAACATGCAGAAAAAACTAACCTCAACCGTCGACATTGTTCGCCGATAATTTGTGTCAGTTCAGGGGTGTGTGTTTTACTTTTAACGTGCGTCTCCAACTCCAGCCGAAAAACTCTCTGTTTTCACGCCCAATTTCGTTATTTTTTAGGTTTGAGAATGAATAAATTACGGTGGGAGTAGTTGCGAAATCCATCTGGATTTAATACCGAAATCCATTTGGATTTAATTAGCACCGAAATCCAGCTCAATTTGGTTGGCAATCAAGCCGAATAGAAAACCGAAATAAAGCTGGATTTATTCCAGGCCAGATTTAAATAAAAAAATCAATTTTTGTTTGAAAATCCAAATATACCTCGCTTGAGCAAGATATATCTCATTTGGGCGAAATCTTGCCCAATTGAGACTATTTTATTATTTATTCTATTTTTAAAAATAAAAATACTCAATTTAGATTTTTTAAAAAAAATTAATAAATATGAAATATATCTCACTTGGCCAAGATATATCTCAATCGAACGAGATATATCCCAAATGAGACTTATTTAACATTTATATTATTTAATTCTATTTTTTAAAATTAAAAAAAATCGAATAATATTTTTTAAAAATAAAAAATTTGAAATATATCTTGATTTTAGACCGAGATCCAGCTGGATTTAACAAACCACCGAAATCCATCTCAATTCGGTTGGAAATCAATCCGAGTAGAAGACCGAAATAAAGCTGGATTTATTCCAGCCAGATTTAAATAAAAAATCGATTTATTTTTTTAAATATTCAAAATTCGAAATATATCTCACTTGACCAAGATATATTTCAATTGATCGAAATCTTGCTCAATTAGAGACTTATTTATCATTTATTTTATTTAATTTTATTTTTAAAAATTAAATGATTCTAATTATATATTTTTTAAAATTTTTTGAAATAAATCTCACTAGGCCAAGATATATCTCAATTGGCCGAAACTGCCCAATTGAAACTTCATCAAACACTTGGTAGGAGAATAGTCAGAAACTTTGAGTTGGAAATGAGACGCTTCAAATAAATCATCTGGATTCGTTCTTCAAGTATTCGTTCCTCAGGAATACACTTTGCTGATCAATTTTTTTGAGCCTCTGATATACAATCGGATCAATCAATGTGGACTACTACACCCCTGGTAATACTTTCTTCGTCCTTACCATAATGAATTATTAACTTTCATTATTTTTATCTTGTTACATGATGACTCAATCTTCACTCTCCAATATACTTCACTCACGCTAAACAATTGAGTCAAAATAAGATATCTGTTCGTCCTGCTAAAAAGTAAGTGACTCTTTTTTCTCTCAAACTTGGTGGTCATATTTTTATCTCGCTCACAATTACATCATCCCTCCACATACACTTTTTCATCCGGGATTATTAACTGTTAGCTAGTTGAGCTATAGAAATATGTTTAACCTTTATACATTATATTCTTTCCATGATTCAGTCCTTAGGTATTAATTTAAATTTAAAGTTATATTTTTCTAACCCACCTCCATTATCTATTGTAATTGTGCCTCATCAAATTGGACTGGAGAACGATCCTCACCAAGAGTCTCACATGATGAAAAGAGAGCCACATTGATTCGAAGAACGAGCCGAGCTAATTGAGGCCATCATGTCTGGCAAGGCTGCTCGACAAACAAGATCAAAGTTTTAGAAGAAAAAACAATTGCTCGATGTAACTCAAAGGTTAGGGGTTGTTCGATGAAAGAAAAATGAGGCATCTCAAGGAAATAAAATAATATCACGCCCTTTCATTACTTATCTTCAAGCAACACCATCTCATTGGATCTACACTAACCCAAGTCCAAAAGTCACACACGGGGCTTGATATGTATTGAAAAAATTATTTAAAATCCAAATATTTTCAATTACATATTTGACTAACATGAAGGATATACCGAAGACATCCTTTAACAAATTAACTCATAGCAGAAAACACCCTCATGATCGAAAATCACTCCAAATTAAATACCGGTTTGGGGCTTTATCCTTTTCAAATCATCTTCTGAGTGTTCAATGTATCCTCCTGGCACCTTTTTACACCACCCTATGGGGGCCAATATCTGTAGACCCTCTGGGGCTAAAATATTTCATCGACCCTTTTCGGTTCGATTTATTATGAACCCCTCTGGGGCTCCTAAAGTGCTAAACATGAGAAACGCATCTCATATTATGAGCTCAAAGCAGCTCGATACCAAAGCAGTCATACTCTTCGAAGAGGTCGGCCTCATAAAAGACCCCGAAAGCGAGTCCAACTGGTTCGCTGGTGCTCCGAGATAGCCAAACACAACAAATGGAGCAGCCCCCGAACTGCTCCATCACTCCGTCGTGGTTTCGGGCCCACAACTACAACCTTGGTATTGACTTCCCGGGGTCATGCGGATGATGGGAGACCACCCACAGATGAAGGCCCGCCGACGGTTGAGGGAATGCTTATGGGCATCCCTAAAACACCAGTCTCCTCCTGAAGAAGACTTGAAGGTCATACATCTGGGAATAATATCCCACCTTCCAAGGTTGATACTCATTGCATGATTTTGGTAATTCAACTCCATGAGTTCTTCAGCAAGAGCCGCATGAAGTCAAAGGGGCTATTGTTGTGCCCAAGATTATTTAGGTCAGATTAATAGATCAAAACCTAATTCAAAATTCATTGTTGCAGCCCGATTAATCAAGACACGGAAACCAAAGTGACGTGGCAGCCCATTAATTGGATGAGACGCGATCAAGAAAAAGATTTATTCAAGGAAGATTCAACTGAATAAAGGATTATCCTCCACTATTACTAGAATAAAGGAAAATAGTTAGATTTTTAGCATATTAATAGGCACCTAATTTCATTGTAAATGGAGGAGGAAAAAACTTACGTAATTTTTTCTCTCTATTATTTTTCTTTGTAACATTATTCATCACCTGTAATTCTCAAATTCTTCATCTCAATATAAATCTATGGGCTCCGTTTTTATCAAACAAAATCGAATTTCAACAATAAGATATTTATATTTTTTTCTTAATTAGAAGTTAATAGGATAAAATAGGAATTCTCATCATAAATTAGTAATTTTAAAAATTGAGAGACTTAATTGAATGGATTTAAAAGTCTAAGGATTTAATTAACTCAAATAATCAAGAAGGAATTAACATATTCCTAAAATAATTCTAGGAGTTTAAATGACCCTTATTACAAATTTATAAAATTAAAAAAAAAACAAAAAAAAAACTGCTTTTCAACCCCTAACTTTGCTTTGCGGTAGTCAGAATTGTGAGGGTGGTGCAATTAATTTTTAGATGGGGTAGACTATTCCTATAAACTAGATTGCTACCCGCGCGATGCGCGGTTTATATGTTTATTTAATGAATTTATATTATATGTATATAATATAATTATGATAACTGAAATTTAGAACATATAAAAGTAACTAATGAAATAATTTAATGTTATGATAATTAATCTTTTACATATCAAATATTAAATTTTATTTCAATTTCTGAAAAACTTGTACACAATATTTAAAGTTTTCGACAAACTGTTGTTCTTTATGTCATAAAATAAGATCTTTAATTCAGCGCAACTTGTGACCTCAGACACATCTACATACAACTATCCATGGGCAAATATTGGTTTGTTGAGTAAAATTCATACATGTGAAAGTGACTGTCCCTGGCTCTTATTTATTGTCATAGCATATGACACTTATATTGGAATTTGTCTTCACTGAAATTTGAATGGAATTCGAGGATCAGATGAAATAATAGTCATCTTGGGGATGAATACCTTATCACCACTATTGTCCACTTAAAATCTTGGCCTCAATTACATGATTACCAAGTTGTGTCAAAATCAATCGAGTACCATTGCATAAATTTAAGAATTCTGGAGTGTGCACCTCATTAAGAATGTCAGATATACTTTCATTCGACACAAGGAATCCAAACTTAAGTATATTTTGCTAATATAGTTATTCAATGATAATATATATTGATTAACTCTCTAAACCACATCATTTGTATGTGTCAAAATAGCTCTATGCTGCAAAAAAGAAATATTTGTTGATCCAAAACCAATTGCAGGATATATACTATCAACAATAGTTTTAATTAGATCACCATAAAATGTAATGCTAATATCTTCACGAATATCAATAAATTCATCGTCATCATTTGGTTGACCCATATTTCCATGCCCAATTGATGCAACCTAATCAGCAAACTCTTTAAGTTGTGAATACTACATTTCATCACGAATTACATTCAAATGCATGTTCTTCATCAATCTCAAAATACGCACATGATGCCATAAATATAATGAGTTAATTGTTTCATTAAGTATATCACATCTGCTGCCTTTAGGAATGATAGGAAACATTTTTCTGAAATAACCTCCAAACACAATTTGTCTTTCCTCCAAAAGGCAAATTATTGCCCTGTGTGTTTTGGAATCGCATTATATCTCTCATCGCCTTATCAAATGCTTCAAAACAATGTTTGTGCATCATAGGTGCTTCATCCCATATTATGAACCCACAACGTATCAACAACTCGGCTAATGGGCTACTTTGTTCTATGCAACATATGGAATCTTCGTTTATATTAATTGAAATAGCAAAGTGCAATTGAGTTGTTCTTCAAACTGTGCAATAACAAAATTGCAATTCCACTAGATGCTACATTTAATACAATATCACATTTTGACCTAAACCCAACAAATAATGTTTTCCAAATAAAAAATTTTCGGTTCCTTCGTATCCATGTACAAAGAAGTATCTGTCATAATTTGAATAACACTTTTCAATAATAGAATCATATACAATATTATGTTCATCTGTTAACTTATGCATATTAGGTTCATGATCTTTTGCAAGCTGTAGACGATCATAACTCAATTCATCCATTATTAAATTATTGTCGACATGCATGGCTACCTCAACAAAATCAATTGGCATTCGAGTAAAATCTTTCAAAGTGAAGCCTAATCTTTGTAAGTCTTCTCCAATTCGGCAAAAGCATATTTCTTTAGCTCATTATCATTGAGATATAAAACTTCAAAAAAACTTAATAAACATTTTATGACAATGCTTGACCAAACTTGAATTTTCGAATAAATATATTATATTCAAAATTTATTTTGAAATAAAATTAAATATTGTAGAGTCTTCAAATTAACAAATATATTTTTATTACAATTAGTAATGTTAAAAAAGTAATAATAAAAGTAAAATAATTTATCTCTTTATTTTAATATAATTCTCAATTTAATTAGATAATGATATAAATTTGTAAATATGTATTTAATAACTTGTATAATTATTGATTTAATGGAAATAAATGTCATATCTTGATTGTTTGAAATGAGGCGTCTATTACATAATATATCATCATACAAATATTTTCAAGTTGCTTCCCAAATATGATTAGGTCTGCTCATTGATTTTGTAATTAATAGATTTGCAAATAACTATCTCAATGAGTGTTTGTTACCAATTTTTTTTAAAGCAAACACACTACCCTCTATAACTTTGTCACGATAATTTGGTACCAGCTTTTTTCTGAATGATATTATGTATGCTCTACCCCTATAATTCTGAAAAATTAAATTTATGTTATATGTTTACTTAAAGTATATACACTAAAACAAAATATAAAAGAATTACCATTTCATTATGTGACACAAATTGAACACTGTGTATTAAACTGTTGCCGTGGAAATGAGGAATCACATATAAATAAATGATTCTTATCTTCAGTGCTAACCTTGATCTTCCAGCATCAAGATCCTTTTAACAGACAAAAAATTGGAGGCTTAATGTTGTGGAAACTCTAAATTCAAATGTGTAATAGAATCATATGACTCAACTATTATTATAAACTATATATACTAAATTCAATAATATAACTTAAAATCAATAAATGAAATATAATTTGAATATTAAAAGTTAATTTTTTAAATAGCTATGAGAAAAAAATACTGATAAAAATTAATCGGATTAGCTCGTCAATTTTTGGGTTTGACCTTATTAGGCATCAGACTATTCAGTCCTGGGTCATTCGGCTAAAATATTTCAAGCAGAATCAGTTTTTTGATTTGGTTTAATCAGGTCAACCCCAAAGCTTCGGGCTAAATTGACACCTCTAATATTTATTCACGATAAAATAAATTTACTTTGGATAAATATGATAGTACATGCCCATAATACACTTCATTTCTTTAATTTCTTATTCCATAATATTAGAACCCCCAATATAATAGAGCTCAATGTTCCAAACTTTTTATTGATTTTGAATTCAAAAGTATTTGAATATTCTTGATTTGTTTATATCTGCATTTAGTAGGCTTCAAAGTCGGGGAATGAGATTCCATAACGCGCCGTTTAGATAACAGGTCAAATTATTCTCTTAAATTTCAAACTTACACTTATAATGAATCATGATAAACAAATGTCCACTTATTGTCCTTTTTCTGCTCTGTGGGACTCTATCTTTACATACACCTTTTCAAAAGTGAATGCAAACTTTGAGCTTCATGAAGTTCAATCACGATTCCGAGAGGTCTGCATTATTTTTTTTTAAAAAGAGATGTATAAAAAAATTAAATACCTATGAGGCCGGAGCCCTTGGCTTCAAGGAGGCTTCGTCCATTCATGAATGTCTACATGCACAACGCTCATTTAAATTTTGTGTTAATCATTTCTCTCTCTATATATATTATTATTTTTTTTTAGTTTTCCTCTCTAATAGGCATTATCCTTTTAGGGATTAGGGTCAATTTGACCCTCTAACTATTCTCACATGATTAAATTAGCCCCTCATTGATTATTTGACTCACTTAAACCCTTCAACCATAAAAATTGGTTCAATTTAACCCATTATCTTTTTAAATGACTGTTATACCCTCACTAAAGATAATGCACATATTTAATAATTCTAAGTTATTTTTAATTTTTTATTACCTATTGCATTAATTTTATTATTTTAAATTTTATAAATTGAAATACTTATGATAATAAAATAAATTAAATATAATAAATATTTTTGTATTTTTGTGCTAATTTTTTAAAGCTAATTTCTTCCAAATTATTTTTTACTTGATATATATCAAAATCTCATTTTTATAATTTATTTTAGTAAATGTAAAAATATATAAATAAAATAATAGGTTAGAATTTAAAATAATTGTGTCCATCATTCCAAAAAATAAAAAAAGCCTAATTTCTGGAATTAAAAAATAGTTTGAAAAAAAAATCTTAATAAAATTAATCTCGCATCGGATACAATAATTTTTTATCTATTGCCTTATTTTTATATACATCAGAAAAGAAAATCATAGCATAAGATCCTCTGTCCTAGTTTTTGTATTTCACTCCATGTTCCACTATTAAAATTATCAATATTTATTTAATATTTTTTTATAATCTTAATTTATTATGGTTTGGATTAATTCTATAAATTCGACCATAGGGCTCATCCCACTCAATTAGGGTATATAATATTTTTTAGT
>JAPKLW010000406.1:337833-369071 GCA_026898455.1 Plectranthus barbatus | reverse complement strand
TGTTGATGTTGGTATTGAGTTTTATAGAGACTACGCTCGTGTTGTTGCTTTGAAGAAGAAGATGTTTAATTTTTTTTAATTCGTATTTATTTAAAAATGAAGTAAATCGGGCTAAAAATGAAGTAAATTGGGCTAAAAATGAAGTAAATCGGGCTTAAAATGCAGGTTGTTGTTTGTGTTTGAATATTTTTACAGTTTTAGCCTTTAAAGACTAAAACTGCACGATATTGGGGCAAAAATGCCGCGTTTTTCAATATGCTGAGAATGAATCCTCTTCGTCGATTTGATGAGATGGACGCGCGAGATTTATTCTTATTTCTCATAGTAACTCCTATTCTCACCTGATCACTACCTTATATATATATATATATATATATATTAAATCATGAAATATATAATCTATAAAAGAAAAATCTAAAATAAAATTTATAATATATTATTTACAATTTCATATATTAAAAATACAATTAGTTTTGTTAGAGAGTAAATGTATTTTCATTTCATATTATTGACCAAACTTAATTAATAATTTAATTAATTAACTATAAGTGTGTGTGAGATTTTACAGTTATACCATCCGATTTTATTTTAATATATATAGATTATAACTAAGAAGCAAATATGCATAATACTTATTATAGTGGAAACCCATGAGAGTAGTTATTAATTTTTTATAATTAAATAGTTTAAAAGCCACTCTTTTTAAAAAATTAGTTTTATAACATCTTCTTTTATTTGTCTTCTTCTATTTTCTATTTTTTGGCTTGAAAACAAACTACACACTATTAAACTTATTTTCATTATGTAAATATGTATTGCTTTCATTGATTTTAAATTTATCGGTAGTTGAACAGTAATAAAGTAGAATTTTACAAGTAGATGAAAACTCTTTCAATACAGTCATTTGTATTTCTATTTTTCGAAAATCCTTTTATTTTTTCGCCTTTCTCTTAATCCGCCGAAGTTTCTACAAGAATTTGAAAATATATTTTCGGAGTTTTGCTTCATTTTGTTAGAAGGTATGTTGCTTTTCGACTGTTTTATCCATTTGTTTTTTTTGAGAATATTTGTTAAACTTTGAATCTGGCCAATCTTGCAAATTTAGAAATGTTCTTTACTAAAAAATTGCTACAATAGATGAGAGAAATTTTAATTTGAAAACCTTTCATTTTGATCCAAAGAAAAAATATTTTGATCTCACTAATCTTGACATTCAATCGATTTCAATCACAGGAATCTCTATTTTTTTTCATTTTTTTAAATTTGTTTATATTTGAGCCTTATTTAGTTTTATATTTGTGACAGATGTTGTATAGTGTTTTATTATACGTTATGGTGGTGAATGAGATAAATCAGAGTATGTGGGTGGCGAAGAGCAACTGATATGTATGAGGCATGATCGGATACCATACAGTGTTACTTTGCCAGAGATTCACGAGATTATGCAGTGTGATCTCCTTAATTCAAGTTACTCTTTATTTTACATGAGTAGCGAATGTGGGGGGTCTAGGTAGGTAAAGGTTGCACTGAAGAAGGATGAAGATGTAATGTGGATGCTATATGAAAACTGCATCGATCCAGGCATATATATAATCTTGAAATTAAAGCATAATCAGAGTGGATTCGAGGCACCTCAGTCACAACGACAAGTGAGATCATCGGGTCCGAATATATCTTTACCTAATGATTATATAGATGAGGATGAGGGGACATCAACAGATGATGATGAGGGAGATGAAGAGGAGGCGGTCGAGGATGAGAGGGTGGAGGACGAGGGTCGGGGTAGATTATTTGAATTATTGATTAGTAATTTTTTTAGATGGATTGTAGCTCCTGGACATATGGATCGTTATGATTCATCTAACCGTAACTTGAGTCAATCGTCAATTGTAGTTCAACATGATCAGGAAGTCAAAAATTAAGTATTTCCTCTTATAGAGTTTGATGTTCCAGAGCGTTTGGACTGCAGAATGAGCCCTTAGCTATGCATTGGATCCACGTGATAACGAGCGCATCATCGTGAGGATGACGGACTTCGATCTCGTCTTTGGCCCCAAAGCAGATTTCGAAGGGGGATGCTTCGATCTGTTGGATGGGTTGATTCCTCATATCCCGACAATGCTTCTTAGCCGTATTTCGGGATGACCCTGTCATCGAGGAGCCCCTAGTGAGGACATTGATAACTCTCTCGATTTCTAGTTGCTTCGGCTCCTCGAGCAGAGGCTGCTGATTTGCTCCCATAGCCGGGGTCTTGTTCTTCGGATTCTGACCTCGGCCATTTTTCTTATTTCTCGTCCAAACCCTTTGTTTGTTGGCGGGCTTCGGACATGTTAAGAGTCCTTCGACGAGAAGTCGATCAACTTCTTTCTTGAGATCTCGGTAGTCTTCGGTCTTATGACCGTGGTCTAGATGGAAGTCGCAGTAGAGGGACATATCCCTGAGTTCAGGATTTGTAAACATCTTCCTCGGCCATCGAACTTTGTTGCCGATCTTTTGCATCTCCCGAACAGCAGTTCGGAGTGGCATTTTTTGCTCGCCTTGGGTGTGTTGAACACCATCTTTATCCCCTGCTTGGATGATTCGGCCCGAACAGGGTAGGGTTGGTATCGGTTGCTGGCGCGTGTCTTGCCTTTCTTATCAGATTGGCTTACCTGGGCGTTACCCTTATTTCTTCGGCCAAAGTTCACCTCTTCGACCTCTTGTCAAATTTGGGTTTTGGCCCGTGATAATTCTTTGGCCATGGTCGAGCATGGATACTTGACCAGTTTCCAGAAGAGATTGGGATTTATTCTGAGGCCTTTTTTGAACACCGAAACTGCCGCTTCCCCGAGGCAGTTTAGAATAGTTACCTTCATTGAATTAAATCGCTTCAGGAAGTCTTGAAGGGATTCGTTCTTTTTTTGGACGACGGAATAGAGGTCATCCAATCTTTTTGGTGCTCTTCGACTTGCTCGAAAAATACTGGACGAAAGATTTGTTCAGCTCGGCAAATGAAGGGATCGAGCTCGGAGATTAATGCATGAACCATTGCATGGCTAGACCATCCATGCATGCTCCGAAACTCTTACACATGCAGGCTTCGCGTTGGTGATCAGGGATCACCGCGGTCTGCATCTTCATCTTGTAGAGTGTTATAAACTCATGGGGGTCTGTCTTCCCGTTTATGCCTTTATATTTGACATTATGAACCGAGAAGGTAGTTGTATGACCGAGATCCTTCGGGTGAAAGAGGATTCAGCGTAACTCTCCAGTGGGATGTTTTTCGGGGGAGTGGGTGCCCCAGGAATTAGGGACATGAACTTCTGCATTTGCTCGAATTGTTTCTCGAGCAATTTGATTTTTTTCCCGGATTTGTTGTCTTCGGTTGGAACCCAATTACTGTTGGGTTCGGTTTGAACTCGGGAGGCTTCTTCTTACTCATCAGTTTCGAGCAAAGGGGTTCTGCTTCTTTTTCGGGTCTCGCTCTGCCCTTCATTATTGGCCAGTGCCAACTGCCGCCGAAGAGCTTCGGCTTCCACAGTGACCCTTCTGTTTTCCTCCTGAAGGTTTCGGAGTTCATCCTCGCGGCGCTTGAGTTCGGCTTTGAACTCTGCTGCACTTCGGAAAACAATGCGACCCTGTTGGTTGTTATTCTCCTTGTTACTGTTGTTTCCATGATGATCTTTTCTTTCTTTCTTACAAAACCCTCCTTCTAGCACCAATGGTGGAATTTTGCAAGGCTTTTTAAATAAGAATACTAAATAAAAATAAACAAGGAAATATGAACAAACTTAACGTAAATGCTTGATTGAAAATAGAACTTGAATCTTTTTTGCTCTTTATTGCTCTCTTTATTGCTTAGATTTCATGTGTCTTTTTTATAATAAATGTAGCCCTATTTATAGGAAGCAAATATAAGGAGGTGACTCTAGATGAAGAGTCATAACGTTTCGGTCAAACTAGTGTCTCGAACAATCATGTCTCTTCAATCGAGCTGGTTTCACTTTGAAACGGTTTGGTTCAATGATGTAGCTTTTTGCAATGTTCGAACTGCATAGCTCGGCATGGAAAGTAGTTCGGCTCTTAAGCTGTTTGACCCAGAAGTAATTTGGCCCGGAGGGTAGTTGACCGAAGATCTTGCCTTAAAATATATATTTTGTATTTTTGTGCTTCTTTGACGGTCTTCAAAATGGGCTTACCCATTTTTTTTTTTTTTTGTCATAACACAACACAAAAACCATTAAACATAAACATAAAAAATAAATTAAATTATTAAAAAAACATAATAAAATGAAAAGATTGTGAAGCTACGTTTGCTGTGGTTTCAACACAGCAGATGATCTCGTCCCGTGATTTATCATAATTTTCCATTAATTTTTTATTTAAAAAAATACGACAGTTTTTTATCATTTTTTTTAATTTTTGAGAAAAAGAATATGCAATTATGAAAGTGGACAAGTTCACGCGGGTCGAGGTGGCGGATTTCAAATTTTAAAATAGCTCCCGTCCCAAGATAACGGAGCGGCAACGGCCACCAACTGGCCGTTACCTCTTTGAAAATCATCCCCTTCCAAACTTGCTTATAAAAACCCTCCATTCTGCAAACCCTAGCCTCCTCTTCCAAAAAATTAACCCAGAGACGTCTTTGTATACGCCTCTGGTTTCTCCTCCTCTCTTTATCTACCAATTCTCAGAACTTGTTTTCCGAAATTTGCGAAAATGAGAGAATGCATTTCAATCCACATCGGACAGGCCGGTATCCAGGTCGGAAACGCATGCTGGGAGCTCTACTGCCTGGAACACGGCATTCAGGTTTGTCTCGCTCTATGAGATCTGATTTGTTATCTGCTTTCCTATATTTGATTTGGTTGCTTCTACTATTTGTTTTGTTTATTCGTCGGATCCTTGGTTTTTATGCTCTTTCGTGATGTGATTTGGTTCTTAACGGTTTTTTATGATTGTGTTTTTACATTTGATTACATTTTGGAGATTGTTCATGTGGCTCGGGTTAAAACTGCGACTGTATTTGTTTGTCATTGTTATGTTGATGTAAGATTTGTCAGATCTATTTATATTCGTTACATTTTTGGCATCTGGATTAATATTTGAAACTTATGTATTTCTTAAATCTCATTTGATCTGGTGATTTTGCTTCCAGATATTACAGTTACTTCTCCTTTAGGTTATCAGATCTACTGGCATTTTATTTTTCCTTTACCTTATATGTGTTTTTTTTTAAGGTAGACCTTTGTGATGTAGTGTAGCTGGTCTCTCTTTTTTAATTCTCCTTTTGTTGCAGCCTGATGGGCAAATGCCCGGTGATGTTACTGTAGGCGGTGGTGATGATGCCTTCAACACTTTCTTCAGCGAGACTGGCGCTGGGAAGCACGTCCCTCGTGCTGTGTTTGTGGATCTCGAGCCAACTGTGATTGATGAGGTGAGAACTGGCACATACCGTCAGTTGTTCCACCCAGAGCAACTTATCAGTGGCAAGGAAGATGCTGCCAACAACTTTGCGAGAGGTCATTATACCATCGGCAAAGAGATTGTTGATCTCTGCCTTGATAGGATCCGCAAGCTTGCAGATAACTGCACTGGTTTGCAGGGGTTCTTGGTGTTCCACGCTGTTGGTGGTGGTACTGGATCTGGACTCGGATCTCTTTTGCTCGAGAGGCTCTCTGTTGACTATGGTAAAAAGTCAAAGTTGGGTTTTACCATTTACCCATCCCCTCAGGTTTCAACTGCCGTTGTTGAGCCCTACAACTCTGTGCTCTCCACTCATTCTCTTCTGGAGCACACTGATGTTGCTGTGCTTCTTGATAACGAAGCTATCTATGATATCTGCCGTAAGTCACTTGATATTGAGAGGCCTACTTACACCAATCTCAATAGGCTCATTTCTCAGGTATATATATTTTCTGATTTATAATGTGATTCTCTGATGCATTGTGGTGAACATTTATCTGAACAAATCTTTCACTACCCAGGTGATTTCTTCACTGACTGCATCTCTGAGGTTTGATGGAGCATTGAACGTGGATGTGAATGAGTTCCAGACCAACTTGGTTCCTTACCCAAGGATTCACTTCATGCTTTCATCATATGCCCCTGTTATCTCTGCCGAGAAGGCCTACCACGAGCAACTTTCTGTTGCTGAAATCACCAACACTGCATTCGAGCCTTCATCCATGATGGTGAAGTGTGATCCTCGCCACGGGAAATACATGGCATGCTGTCTGATGTACAGGGGTGATGTTGTCCCTAAAGATGTGAATGCAGCTGTTGCCACAATCAAGACCAAGAGGACTATCCAGTTTGTAGATTGGTGCCCAACTGGATTCAAGTGTGGTATCAATTACCAGCCACCAACTGTCGTCCCTGGTGGAGACCTGGCCAAGGTGCAGAGGGCTGTTTGCATGATTTCCAACTCGACCAGTGTTGCTGAGGTCTTCTCAAGGATCGACCACAAGTTCGATTTGATGTATGCGAAGCGTGCTTTTGTGCACTGGTATGTTGGTGAGGGTATGGAGGAAGGAGAGTTCTCGGAGGCTAGGGAGGACTTGGCCGCTTTGGAGAAAGACTATGAGGAAGTTGGGGCGGAGTCTGCAGAATGTGATGATGATGAGAATGAGGAGTACTGAAAACAATCGGGCTTGATGTGAATTCAGCTTCTGTTACTCTTGCTTCTTAAATGCGTTCTACAGTGTTATGTTCGGTGTTTTTTTATTTCCATGAATTGTTTGTTCTTTGTGTTGAACTGCTGTTTGTGTTTTTTTTATCGTAGCTGCTTGCTTTTTGGCTTGGCATATAAATTTGTTCAAACATACCAATATTAGATTAGAAATTGAAAACACAATTTCTAGTCGCATTGGTGGAAAACTAGAAAACAATGAAGTTGTACCAAGATCAAACCTGTATTATGAAAAAATGAAATTTCTCTTGGAATTGAATAATTAATAATTTTAATTCATTAGTAACAACTTTGTTGCTAAATTTGCGTATTAAATGCATTATATTTTATTTTTTCATAATAAAATTTGCAAATATATATATTTATATATTTTTAGTTCTTTAAATAAATTTTTATCCATATCATATCTTAACAATATAAATTATTTTTGGGAAAATTAGGTTTTTTATCCAAGTAATTAAAGTTCGGGAATTTCATCCCAACTTTTCATCATTATGGAATTTTATAACATATTTTAGTTCTGTCTAAGAATTTCATCCTATATAACTGAGAGTGTTACATTTAAGCAGACTCACCCTTTTTTCTTCCACTTGGACGTTGATGTTGGCGTTCACGTGAATTAATATCCCAATTTTTCATTATTAGATAATTTTATCACATAATTTAGTTTTGTTTATGAATTTCATAGTACGTGATTGAGAGTGCTACATTTATGCTGACTCCTCCGTCTTTCTTCTACTTGGACACTGATGTTGTATCCATGTGAATTAAAATATATTTATTTATTTGAGAGAAAGAAATGAGGCTGATTTTTGTGCTCTCGACAATAAAAATAGAAGACTAATAATCCCTAAATTTCAAAATCTTAAAATCCTTGCTCCCCAAATCACGTCCCCCTCAAATGACCTAATTGACGACTGCGGTGTTGACAAGGGGCAAATATTGAGAACGGTGAGACTCGTACATCTCCAAGTGAGTCGAAAGTGTCATATGTCGGGAGACACATTATTGATCTTATAAACAAACTAAATTAATTTTGGAGTTTATGATGTTGATTTTAATAGTTTGATTGCTATCTCTTCTTTCTTTTGTCATCGGGAAATCCATGCCTAAAAGCTACTTTAGGCGATAATATTCAAATCTTCTTCAAACATCTTATTATTGATGTTTATGTGGTCATTGAACTCCAATATATATATATATATATAAATGCTACAGAAATTCTTAAATTGACAAATTTTTTTTGAGATTATGTTCAAACTGAGTTGAGGTGTGCATTATTGGTATTGGGAAGTTGGGAACACCAACTTGTGTCAGTAAGATTAGTATTCTCCTCTCTAGTTCAAGACTTGAAACACATGAAACAAAATAATAAAAATATTCATGGTTTAGGTAATAGATGTTATCTTGATCTAAGTGTGAATTTTTTTAATAATACAAATTTTATATTCAATGGATAATGACTTAATGAGCATGAAAGAATTTATAATGAGATGGAGTTTAATGTGATAAATGGTGGTAATTTTCGTAATGAGAATTATTATATTGGTAGTAAGATTTATGTTATGCAATCAAGTCTATTAATTTTATTTTTACATGCCCAATTAGAAAAATACATAATCTTCTCCAAAAAAGGGGACACCTTACAAGGACAACACATCATCTAGAGATAAAAAGAAATAAGACAGATAAATTTTTATTTTTTAACATTTGCATCTCCAATCGTAAAAATTAGTTTAGCGGCTCTAGTCCGATCTGAAATGCATTGAATCAATTTTATTAGGGTATTTTTAAACACATCCACCATTTTTTTCAACATAGTCATTATTTTATCCTTATATCCATTAAATTAAAATTTTAATTAAAAGAAAACCAAGTATCTGTTTTCCTTTTCCCTTCTTTAAGTTTTAACCTTCTCCAGAACTCATGCTCAATTCACACAATCAAGCGTCTGATTCACACAATTTAATGTCAATGGCTCAATTCACACAATCCAGCATCAATGGTTCATGAAATAGTGCCTCTTTCACTTACTGCTCAGTGCCTGCGACGGTTCCAAATTATTCAACCACTGACAATCGAATTGGGGCCGACAAAATATTAGATTTTCGTGTTGCAAACTTGCAATTAAAGATATGTGATTAATCTCAAATTTGTTAATGAGGATAAGGGGATTTTGTATAGAAAATGGAATTTTTTTTCTCTCACTTGTTTAAGAATTTTTTTTTAACAAATAGTACCTTAATAGAAAAACCTCCACTAATTTGTATCGATGGAAGAGATTGCAGAGGACTTTGATTGCATATGGATTCGCGATGATGGAAAGAGGTGGGAGAGAGAATAGATACCTTTGTTTTTATTTTTTTAATTAAGATTTTAGTTTTATTATTATAAGGATAATATAGTAATTTTAAATATGATTTTAATTATTTTTTAAAAGAGAGGGCTATATTGAGAAAAATGGTGGCTGTATTTAGAATTATCCATTTTATTATGTGTTTTCGAACTGTTAGAGCTACTAATTATTTTTATTATTTAATAACTTTATATATTTTGGTATTTTACGTAATTAGTTAATTAATTAACTAACAAAAGTATTATTATTATTAGGGGGCGTTTGGTTGGTGGGTTTCGGAATTAGGGAATGGAATGATTCCGAAACCCACTGTTTGGTTAAAGGGTATGGGAATGAAAAATGGGAATCATTTCCAAATACTTGGGAATCACCAAAATCCTCCAAAATGATGGGTTTCATTTTCATTCCCATATATCATTACCAAATTTATTTATTTCATATTATTTTATAATTATTTTCTTATTTATTTATTTTTAAAATATTAATCTAAAATATTTTGATAATAATATTATATATTATTCTTTTTAATATATTAATATAATAATAATAGTATTATATTAATTATTTTTTTTATCTTAATTTTATATTTTATAAAATAAATAAGAATATAAATATATGATTTATTTATTTTAATATGATTATATTTTCTTATTTTTTTATTATTAAATTAATCATTTATTTCTTATTTTTTAATTCATTTTATTTATAATTATTTTATGATTTATTTACTTTTTCTTTTTTTAATGTTTTGATAATTATATTATTTATAATAGTATATGTTATTATAATTATTTATTATTCTTTTTAATATATTATAATAATAATATTATTATTATAAAATCAATAATTTATTTGTATCTTAATTTTATATTTTATAAAATAAATAAGAAGATAAATAGATTATTTATTTGTTTTAATATGATTTTATTTTGTTATTTTTTATTGTTAAATTAATTATTATTTGTATAACAATTTAATTATATTATAAATCTATAAACTAAAAAAATAAATCATTAGAATTGAAAAATATTCCAAAACTCATCTAGTCTATATATATATAAAAGCAAAACCCCTCTCCTAAAAACTTTTCCCCCCAAAACGACTTACTAAAAATAATACTATGATATATTAGGTAAGTAAGATTAAATATGGTAAGTATTTATTTATTCTAATTTATAAATGATAATAGCTAATTATTTATATATATGTTTTGAACAATTATATTTATATGAAATAATAAATTTTATTACTAATCTTTAATTAAAAAAAAATATATAGATAATGTATCCAATACATAATAAATTCTTTTAAACTGTACAATATATATAAAAAGAAAACATTGCAATTGCTAAGAAACAAAATAAAATTATATATATTAGATTAATTCATCATAAATAATATCTAGAAACATAATTTATAAATCTATATATTTACACAACCCCTAAAAAAATGCCCGCTTAAAAAAGTTTCCTGAAATAATTAAACAAAAGTTATGGAAACAATAATCAAATGCATGAAGGAGAAAAAAAAAACGGTTGCAATATACATGGCACAAATTTATATACTTCCAAAAAGTATTATGGAATGAAAAACATAAATTGACTAAAAATTAATATAATTATAATCATTTGCGTAATTATAGAGTGATTGATTGTTCACTAAAGATAATGAATAGTGAGAAAAAATTCTATAAATACCTAATGTATGGTGAGCTAATTGGGAACTCATTTCTATTGTTGGAGTAGAATTTCTAAGATTCAAATTTATGCGAACATCGTTCGTTTGTGCTGATTATGCCAGATAATTCGAATTAGGTAAATTCGTTGTTCTTTTAAATGTTATATATTTGATTTTTCTTATTTTTGACTTATAATGGGATGGGAATACTCATACAAATTATTTTTGTTTATTATCTTATAGCATAATTGCAGTATATTTAATTTATTTTATACAATTGGATGAATGAATATTAAATTAGCAATAGTTGCATGACTCAAAAATTTTAATTCTGCAGGTTAACAATCATGCAATGGTGAGTTTTTGGTTCCTTAATTTAATCTTTGTATATATTTTTTATATTATGCATTTGTTTATTCTTTTAGGGTTGAAGATGCAAGCCAATTAGGAAGGCTCCGGGTTGATCGATACAAACAATGAGAGAGATCTTCATTTGTCATCTACAAAAAATGATTTTTCCAAGATAGTTGTAAAATAATTGTTTTAGAGCTATATTAATTCAATCATTATCAATGCATGCTTAACCTTTTTTTTTGTTAGTTTTGTTTCATCTCTTTTTAGTTTAAATATATTTTATCTCAATATTATAATATTAATATCTTTAATGAAGACAACAAGTATTAAAGCATTTGTCACAGTTGAGTAAATAGATTACGAGATTGCAAGGAAAAAAGATTATTCGATTCATGTAAATTATTTAAGTATATGAATTGACAATTTAAAGAAATTAAATAATTAACACAATAAAAAGAAAATATTGAAGTGAATTATATATTAATTGGTAAGTGTGGATAAAGAAATTTAAGCTTAATGTTATCATATGAATTTTGTTATGCAATAAGCGTTTTAAGTCATCTAAATAGTTTTTGTAAAAAAAGGTCATCTAAATAGTGGGGTATAAAAATTGTACAACTTCGTTTCCCGTATTTTTATTATGTACTATAATTCTGCAATTATATTTTAAATTATGTGTCTGATAAACAATATTAAATAAAAATAGCATTATCAAACAATGGTAATAAAGTGCATGTTGGGCTTGATTCACTAAATCCACAATATACTATAGTAAAGAAATTAATATATAAATAAATATGTGAATAAAGATAGAGACGTAAACAATAAAAAGTATTGTCTATTTTTTATTGTCTATAGAAATATGAAGAAATGAGATAAACCATTAAATATAAAATTTGAATAAAACATGAGCATTTTTAATATAGAAAAAACGCAATTATGGGAACTAATTTATGAATTATCATTAACTGGTGGTAATAAATTTTAGCAAATATTATAAATAGTCAATCA
Source organism: Plectranthus barbatus (assembly GCA_026898455.1). Lineage (NCBI taxonomy): Eukaryota > Viridiplantae > Streptophyta > Magnoliopsida > Lamiales > Lamiaceae > Plectranthus > Plectranthus barbatus. The sequence goes on along the minus strand of JAPKLW010000406.1, from coordinate 357,003 downwards.
AATTAACATTTTGCATTAAGTAATCTCATTTTTTTTTTATGCTACCACAACAAGGTACAAAAATATTTTTTAGTATTTCTACTAATCATCTTTTATTTTGATATGATATATGAGTTGTTTGCAAAATAATCCACACAATTAATATTTTTAAAAAGTTTTGGATTATTCGCTTTTTATATTTAAGCTATTTGGTTGGATTTTCATTTTTTGTTTGTGAATGAATCAATTTTTTGTTGTTTTCAATTATCTTTCATGTAATGTTATATATTTTTGAATTTTTGTATTTGGATATATTTGACAAGATTTTTTATTTTTCAATCTAACCAGATGATAAAGAGAGCGCAAGATGAGATCAAAGACATACTTGGAAATTAGATGCAATAGTTGATCATATAAGGCTCTGGCTTTTTTTTTTTTTTTTTTTTTGATAATCCTACGTATAAAGTGTTGTTTATTTATATTTTTTTTCAGTTTATTTTATTTTTCTATGTAATTAGTTAATTTATTTCATGTAATCTAGGTTTTATTTATGATTAATAATAAATTTATTTGAACATTGTGTTTTGTTAATAAATATTATTTCTTATGATTTTAAAAAAATTAATATCGTTTTATTTAATTTATAATTTTATTTTATATGTTTGATTTTGTGTTTGATAGCAAGTATTATTTAAAATATTCCATGAATAATAATTGATTTAAACTTTTTTTTTGTTGGCAACACAAAATTATTTTATGTGGATATAGTATAAATTAATAACATAATTGATTTAACTAATTACGTTATTTGGCCGATGGACATTTTAAATTTTTTACAAACAATAATACACAGAATAAAGGGTGATATGATTGTATCATATTTAGTTGATACATGAATTGGTGTAAACTTAATATTGTTTTTCTATTTCTTTCACTTCAAATGGATAGACATGAGAGTCTTAATTTTATTATGGAGATTAATATCAATAGTTAATGTTAAGTCCATAAAAAAAAGTGGTGCTTAATTCAATGACATATTGACATATATCTATTAATTTGTTACATCTTTTAAGTGATTCATAATTTATTATAATTACTATTTTTGTAGAATAATTTATTATTAATTTTCATTTTTTATTAAAAAGAAAGTGGTTCTATTTTATTAATTGGAATCATTTTAAAGAGTGAGAAGTAATTATGCACCTAGAAATGTATATTGGTATTAATTCTATTTAGCTCAAACTTAAATTACAGAATTATTTATTTACAGTATGATACCGTACAAAAATCTACAGTATGATAATGATATGAGATCATAAAATTTGGGTATACCTCTATATGTCTCAATGAATATATAAATATTAGTTATTTTTAATTTCACATAAATATAAATATTATAAATACTTAATTCAAGAAAGTTTCTTATCTAATATTTTTTTATCTTGATTTCTTTTATCTCTCTAATTTGGCATATTTGGTTATTGGGATATTTTTAGAGTACTACTTATATTTATTTTTAATATATGTTAATGCATAATTATTTAAGTTTTGAATATTTATTTTGTTAGAGTTTGATTATTATGATATAAATTATTATAGTTGTTTGTTTTTATTAAAAAAATAATTATTTTAACATAATATCATATTATAACATTTATGAATGTAAAATGATAGCAAATTGCATGGCATGCAGTTGACAACATGATTAGAAGAAAGTAAACGAAAAAATAGTAAATTTTGGAAAAATATGATTGGAAGAATAGAAAAACAACGAAAATAAGTTATTTTTGGAAGTCCATTCGTAATTATATATTCAAAAGAGAGATAAAACATTTTAAATCGTCCCATATTAATAAAGAAAAAACATGTATGAATGAAAACAATTATAAAAGGACCATTGTAATAATCCACATCGATAGATAATCTAACACGTACAAATGGTCGCAGAGCCTGAATTTTGCAACTCTAAATTACAGTACAATTGTTAAATAATAATTATATGAATATTTATTTTTTTAATAAATAAGATTTGTTACGGTAATGTATACCGTTAATACAAAATATTGTGCAATTTCAGTATACCACGATATATGGTAAAATTTTGGTACGATACTATATTTACAGTACGATATTAATATTCAATTTATGTTATATTTAGATCTCGATATACCGATAGTTTCGGTACGATAACAGTATGAATTTTTTCATACCGTAAAACTTTGTACGACATATAGTACAGTAGAAGATTTTTGGTATATTGTACAGACCCACCCCTAATCGCAACACATTGATCAAAGTGATATGTTTGCTGGACTATATATTTACAAAGCGAGCGATCATTTACCATTTCAAATGCATATTTTAATATTGGTATACACAAAATATTATTTAATTTATGTAAGTATTTAAAGTAAATCTTTAAAAATATTGTGTACTTAAAATGCATATTTTAATATAGGTATAAAAGAAATTCCTAAAAAAATTTAAATCGAATAATATATAAACTTCACTATTTTGGTGTACTAAAAATTTAAACTCTTTAGTAAATTGATAAGTTCGCAATTTACTCACATATATGTAGGTTTCTACACTTGTTTCAAAAAATGTATCGTAGTTTTATAAATTTTATATGCATGATTTTATATTAGTACATGCTATGATTTGGTTGTTAAAGTCTCATAGGTTTTCATGAGAAGAAGTGTGTTAAATGAAAAAAGAAAAACTAAATCTGAAAGTTCAAGATCTGTGACAATCAATGCTCTTATCATGACGGTGGAATATACGGTAGTGACGGGGAGCTAGGATGGTCGACACAGAGTTATGACATACAAGGAATAAAGCAACACTATCCGTGATGATCGACATGGAATTCATGTCAAACAAAAAAAAATGCATAAATTACTGGCTCACGGATTTTTGTGCTTTTTAGTCGTGTTTCATTACCTAATCTCTCCATAGTATATTTAGACAATGCGACACTATTTGTAGTATAATTATACGCTTTAATTTCTTTATTTATAATGCAAGAGCTTGTGTGTATGTAGAAGAGATGAGAAGTGGTAGCGAATTAGTGGCGGATCCAAAAATATTTGTTAAGTATGATTCCATTCAATTTTTACGTAACAAAAAAAGTACATAATTAAGTAGATATGTCAGTTCATAATAATAATAATAATAATAAAATATATAAAAATACTATGCATAAATCTAAAGTTTTTACATTAAATAAAATTATTATTGGCGCCTCTTAATTCTAAATCCTTACACTTTCTTATTCTTCATTCTCAAACACTTTTTTCTAAATAATTTGCGGTAAAAATAATTATTTCATAAAAATATCATATCATCATATTATTAAAACAAAAATAAATCTTGATTTTTAGGGGTGTTGAAGTCCACTCAGGTCTCTTAGTAGATCCACCAATATAGTGAAGTACATGTAAAGAGATATAAGAGTAGATAATTATAAAGCAACTGTGAAGATTTTTTTGGGGCATAAATTTATCTCCGGTGACAAATTTAAAGTTTGATCTAAAATAGATTGAATTTTAATATTTAAATACTATATATACATGTAATAAAACATTAATATAATTTATAATAAACTATTAGAGAAATTATACACTCCGCGCATCGTGCGGGCAACAAACTAATAAACCAAACATCAAAATTGAAAATGATTCCCAAAAATTAAACTCATACCATGATTCATGTTTTAAGAAAATAATAAAAGAAACACACAAACCGTGATTATTAAAGTATCAAACCCTACCCCCGTGACCTGCCGGCGACTTCTCCATCGACACCACCGTGACGCAACGACGCCGACGCCATTAGCCACCGCTGATGCATGATTTAAACTGAAACATCATCGGAAAAGCCGAAGATCCGTCATTCCTCTTTCCGTTTCTCTGATCGCGCACTTATGGTGAAATTTCCATATGCATGTTTCCACGCACGGCTTTTACTGAATCATCTTAACTACTTTGTTTTGGAAATTGCAATCATATCTCTCGTTTTGTAATTGTAGGCGAACTCATTGCGATTGTACTTAACCTGCATTAGGAACACTCTCGAGGCCGCCTTGTGCTTGCAGGTAGGTTTTTTTTTTTTTTTTTTTTTTGAAAATCATTTTCACCATTTTTAGGGGAAAATGGGAAATTCTATTGAATTGGCAAACTTAATATCTTCAGTATTTTTTTTAATTATTATTTTTCAAATATATATACCCCAGTTTGTTATTTGATGATTTGATTGTCCGTCGACTAATTTTTTTTTGTCCTGCTATCTGTAGAATTTTCCGTGTCAGGAAGTGGAAAGGCACAATAAACCAGAAGTTGAACTCAAGTAAGTATTGTGTGTTGATAATACCAAATCAATTACTGTTAATTGAGTTTGTAGTGTTAAATGAAAAAAGTCAGGTCTGATTGTTAGTGTGCCAATTTGTCGCAGACCTCATTTGATACTACATGAGGTGTGCGTATGCCAGTTGCTCATTGTGCTGTAATTAAAACTTTGACCACTGTCCTTAACATTGGTGTATGAACTATCTGTTGTAATAAAAATTCATGCTTTAGTTCACTTTTTAGTGTGTTGACTTGTGCCAATGACATATTGCTATGTATCACTGTGTAATATCATTTACGTGAAGGATTTTATTGTTTGCTTTGTGGTTTCAGGACCAGTGCTGAGCTTCTACTGAATCCAGTAAGAATTTTCATTGTTTTATTTTACCACACTTTTGCTTTCCACGTGTCATTCATTTGTATTTAAAGATTCTAATTTACTTTATTGTGAAAGGATTGGGTCGTTATTCCCAATCTACAAACTTCTTGTGCCAGTGAGAGAATCTTTGGAAGGGTTTAAACTTTAATGTTGGATAGCTGTTATGTTGCACAGAAGTTGGTTTCTTCTGTTCTCTTTTGAGCTTTTTTTTAACTTGATTATGCTAACTTTGTGCGTCTTCCAACTACAGGTTGTGATATGTAGAAATGAAGCTGAGAAATGCTTGATAGAGACATCTATAAATTCATTGCGAATAAGCCTTAAGGTAAACTCTGCTAGGCTTTATATTTTAACTTTTTTCTACAATTTTTTCTTTTTAAAAAATGAACACTATCTTAGCTCTTAGGGAGACTAAACTATTTTAATGAATTGTCTGTTCAGTAGCTTCACTTTTTCAGTGAGAGTCCTAACCATCATATTCTTGGCCGGGTTAAGGTTTTGCATTTTTTTTTAAAAATAGAATGCATTAACTTGAATCTCTCCTCTGATGTTCCCAATGTAACTCAAACTCATGATCTATTGGACACATGGAAAGCGTTTTAATCACTTGCACCCCGAGTTGAGGAAAAGTCTGCATTTTATGGTATTTATTGGAGATATAGTTATATCCGTACCCTTTTTTGCTATTGGTTCAAACTATTGATTTTTTTCCTTGGAAGTTCTATTCGAATACAAATTTATAGTGGAAACTTGGAGGAGTGTGTTTGGTTTGGTTAAAATCATAGTAGAGTATCTTGTTCGGGGTGCAGTGGTATAATCACTCTACCTATAACCAAGAGGTCATGGATTCGAGCTTCCATGAGGACATGTAGGGTGTGTGTGTGTTTAAATTAATGTAATAAAAAAAAAATCATAGCAGACGAGTCAAATAAAAATTTGCCAAACTAAATTCAATAACTTGTCAATATACTACTCTTAGCTTTATGCCAGGAGAGAGGGGTGGGGTATTACTGTGGTTATGATTGAGATTTATAGTTATCTAGTGGCACTGATGGCTTGTCCTGAAGCTGCAAACATCATGAGTTGCTATTGTCATAAGCCTAGACTTTTTATGCTTAAGTTAGTATGAATGACTGACTATTTTGTAGAGTTGTCAGCCTTTAGAATTGTTTTCCTCTAGACTGTATTTTTTCCCACCATTAATGCAGATTCTTTTGGATATCCCAAAAAATGTGACACTGTTACTATACATTATTTTTGTAGGTTAAGCAGGCCGATGAACTTGAGAACATACTGACAAAGAAGTTCCTTAGATTTTTGTCCATGAGAGCAGAAGCATTCCAAGTATTAAGGAGAAAACCGGTGCAGGTTTGTATTTCAGTGGTAGTGTTAGTTTGCAGTTGTTGCCATGCCTCAGAAGCAATATTAACTGTCATTAATACTCTGCCATTCTAATACTTCACTAAAGACTAGTTGATTGTCAAGAATAGTAAGTGGCCTTTGTTCCTAACACCGATTTACAAATGTTGGTTTTGTAAGTCAACTACACTAGCATCGGAATTTCAAGAAACAAAGATTTAATCTGATGTTTCTTATTATTTTCTGAGGATTTATTATTTTTCAAAAAATAATAATAATAATAATAATTTGAGGATTCTCATTCACTGATTTGCAAATGTTGGTTTTGTTAGTCAACAACACTTGCAACTGAATTTCAAGAAACTAAAATTTAATCTGAGGTTTCTTATTATTTTCTGAGGATTCTTATTATTTCTCAAAGAAAAAAAAATTAATTTGAGGATTCTCATCCACTCCAATGAGCTTAATGTAATTACCGAAATGAATATGTGGGAACATAAAAAGTTAGAATCCTTTTAAGTTTATTTTTTATTTTTTTTATTTTTTTGTGGTATATTTACCTTTTCCTTTTTTTTAATCATTAATAACTGGGTCAACATGAATTTAGTTCCTTGTGCTTATAGAGATACCAATTGTTTAGAGTAAAAGAATGAAAGAATTTAACCGGGAGTCTTCATTTTAGGGCAATGTAATGGGGATTCTCATGTCTTGTACTGAACAATGCATTTGCAAGTTTAAAAGGCTTATATATCACATTCTGATAATTGCAAATGTTCAAAAGGTTCTATTTTAAGTGAAGAGGCGAGGCAATGGGGGTGAAAAAGTGGATATGTATGTGGTCATGCACATAGATGGATGTCTATTCCTAAATTGTCTGATTTCTAGACTATTTGGTCGCTTTTCTTTGCAAAGGGTTCTGAGGTTGTATGGATCACATCTTCTTTGTGATAAAGGCAGCAGATCTCTACCCACAAGTGTTTTTGTAGTTTGTACATATTTTATAAGAGCACACCAACTACCTGTAGAGTTACATGCCTTTATTTTTATTTATTTATTTTTGTGATCTCATTTTGCCAGTCTTCTTCCAACTGTGCATTCATGCCTCAAGCTCTCCTAGTCATTCTGAGAAGTGCACTAGTTCACAACTTATACTACTGATTTTGGAGTTATTGGAATTGAGAATACTATCTTGTGTAGTGAGTTTCAACCATGCACATAATGGGATTTTGTATTCAACAAGCTTATCAAACTCAACTTTGAGTTATTTGAAGCATATCTATGCAATTCTGTTGAGCGTCACTTATTTGTGCATTCTTTGATCCAACCCTTGTGTTCATATGAACAAATTATTTAGAACGAACATTCAGAAATATTAATATATCTTCTCAAGACCTCCTTATGACATACTCAGTTTTGATGATGTTGTTTTGCCCGGGCATTCCCTGTATTCATTTCAATTTCTTTGATTCATCAGGGGTATGACCTCAGTTTTCTCATTACCAATTATCATTGCGAGGACATGCAGAAGCAGAAACTGATAGATTTTATCGTTCAGTTCATGGAGGTAAAATTATCTCATATGATGATACAACTAACATTATATCTAATAAAAGCATACGCATACTTGGCACGAATGTTTTCTCTTATGCTTTCAATGCCGCATGATTATATGAATACAAGTGTTAGTTGAGGAATCGGAAACTATCCTATAACGTGACATTTTTCTTTTGTTGTAGATAAAAATTTACTTTCAGCTATGTTTTTACTATTTATTCATTATTTGGCTTATTAGAAAGGCTTATTGCTGTATTAGAAAAACAGTATGTATGCCTTGGTGGTATGAGTGAAATACTGACATGTTTAACTTCTTTCTCTAAGGCAAAAGTAACTGTTATTAACTTTTATTTAAACCATGAATGTCAGGACATCGATAAAGAGATTAGTGAACTGAAACTGTCTGTGAATACGCGAGGGAGGCTTGTTGCTACAGAGTTCCTCAAGCAGTTCATCTGAACACCTGATTCCCTATTCGCCTCGTCTAGTAGATGCGGCCTTTTAGCGCATGAATATTGTAGCTCAGGTGCAGAGAGTCCTAGTGCCAGAGCTTTGTGGCAACATTTAATGATGGATACTATTTTTCTCAATTTGCTTCCGTTGGATTTAGAAATCGGAAACTGGGACTTCGAAAGTATACATTTTATGTTTATTAGATATTTAGATTCATATGTATCTAGGAATTAATATATTATCTATATGTATCAATCTACTTATAAATACTTTTGTATGTAGATGGATCACAACACACCAAGCGTTGTAGTTTTGCTATATATACTCTCTCCGAATGCCTTTCTTTTATGCAAAATTCCCCAACAAGTTTGGTATCAAGAGCTTAAGTTCATCCTTTCAAAATGTCTACAACTTCAAATATCATCTTCTCATATACACCAAGCCAAAGTCCAATTCTTGATGGTGAACATGATGATTGTTGGAGTTTCAAATGGAGAACATATTTCTTAACTCAGGATCTTTGTAATTGAAGAAGGTTATGAAGAGAATTTGGATCAAGAAAATCAAAGGGGGTAACAAAGAAAATATCAAGACAAAATGCAATGGCAACGAGGATTATCCAACAAGGTGTAAATAAAACCATTTATCCTTGAGTTCTTGGTACAAAAAAAAAAGTGCATTGGAAACTGTCAAAAAGGAGTTTCAAGGATGTGGAAAAGTGATGGTCATTAGGTTGCACTATTATGGAGTCAATTCGATACTTTGTCAATGAAAGAAACTGATAATGTCAAGGATCTCTTTGGTCAAATAACTGAAATTACAAACAAATGAAAATTAGTGGAGATGAAATTCTAAAACAGAAGAATTTAAGAAGTCTTCCACAAAAATAGTTTGAGCATATGATAGTTGACAAAACAGAATCTAAAGATTTCATTAATCTCATTCAATATGAACTTATGAGATCATTAGAAGCACATGAGCATGAGCAGAGAATAAGCAAATACAATAATTAGCCTTGGGAGCAAGTTTTTAAAGCTCAAACTTAAATCTCTAAAGAGTTATTTACAAGAAAGAAGAGGCTCATCCCTTGGAAACTTTTCAAATGAGGGTCGTGGAAGAAATGCTCCTGGAAGAGTAAGATAGAGGACAAACACCACTTCAAATGAAAATTTGGATAACTATAAACTTGAGTGTTTTGTTTGCCATAGAAATAGAAATGGTAATGTAATGATTTAGAAGATTATTGGTGGAAATGCACAAGATAAAATATTGTTCCTAATATAAGTGATCAAATTGGGTATTTGAGTAGCGGTTGCAGCAATCACTAGACTGGAAATCAAAACGAGTTTCATGAACTCGAAAGATATACTTATGTCGAACTTGGAAATGGAGAGTTACACAGCCGGAGCTGACATCATCAACTTGGTTCAAGGCTAAGAAGAAATCGGCTGCATCCATTTCCCAAATTGACTTGGCTTGGATGTGTGCGTCGAGCTCACTCATATGGAAAACAAAGTCTGAGATAAAGAAGGAGAATTGGGAGAGGAACATGCTGAAATCAAAGCTTTGATGTATTTGGAACGCCTAAAGGAGAAGGCCGTTGAAAAACTTAAGAAGTAGATGCAAAGTTAAAAGTAGTTGAATTACAACTTGAAAGTAATAATCTAGAAATCAAGAAAATAAATGAGAAAAAATCTGCTCTTGTTGCAGAAGCCACTCTTCGAAGAGTGCATGCTGCGCAGAAAGATGTGAGATGAGTTTTGGCTGTTTTGGAGGGATCAAAACTACACGAAGCTTGAAGAAATCTCAGGCAATTCTAGAAGACGAAGCTGAGAGCAAAAATTGGGGAAAATAATTTTCTGTATTTCTCATTATTCCCTTCATGTACAAAACTTGATATATAAATGCAAGAAATAAAAAAGAGCTATACACGTGACAACTACTCTAATTAACTAGAAAAGACAAAAAAAAAAAAAGGGAATAAAAAAGAGAGAATCACAAAATTATGGACTCCTCTCAGCAGCACATAGAGCTTCATCTTTTTCCTTCCACTGCAATCGTCATTTTGGCATGCTCTTTTTTTCCAACAGCACGTCTAAACTTCAACACCCCCCTTAAGCTTAACTTCCCAAAGGTTCAGCTTGAAAAGAAGCTCAGAAAACAAAGTGGAGGTCAAGGGTTTTGTAAAGATATCAGCAGGTTGAAATCGGGTGCGAACATGTGATGGTGAGAACAAGCCAGATTTAAATGCATCTCGGACGACATGATAATCGATCTCGATATGTTTAGTGCGCTCGTGGAACACCAAGTTCATGGTGATGTGAAGGGTTGTCGTGCTATCACAGTACAAAGGTATAGGTAGAGAAGGACAGCAACCAAACTCTGTCATCATGTAGCATATCCATTGTAGCTCTCGAACTGTGGCAGCCATGGCACGGTACTCTGATTCTTCAGATGAACAAGAGATAGTGGCTTGTTTCTTAGTCTTCCAAGAAATCAAACTCTCTTCCATAAAAATACAGTAACTAGTGGTGGACTTCCTAGAAATGCGACAACAGCCCCAATCTGAGTCACTGAAGGCCCGCAGTTGAAGATCAGATTGAATAGGATAAAATAAACCACCAATCTGAGTCACTGAAGGCCCGCAATTGAAGATCAAATTGAATAGGATAAAATAAACCACGAGATGGACGATGAGCCAGATAACAAAGCACATGTAAAGCTGCTTGCCAATGTGATAGATGTGGTGAGTGAACAAATTGGCTCAATTGTTGGGTAGCATGTGTGACATCAGGTCTAGTATAGTTCAAATACAACAATCGACCCACTAGCCTTCGAAACTGCTCAAGATGCTCAAGCAACGTGAAGAATCCTCATCCTCGGCCAGAAACTTAATGCCAGGGGGTAATGGAGTTTTAGCAATGGTGCAGTCCAACAAGCCTGCATCCTGGAGAATATCTGTGATGTATTTCGTCTGGGTAAGAAAAATCCCTTAATCTGATCGACACAGTTCCATGCCAAGAAAGTAAGTTGCTGGATCGAGGTCTATGATAGTAAAAACCTTGTGTAAATGAGACTTGACAGCAGACACAACCTCATCACTTGTACCTGTGATAATAACATCATCTACATACACCAATAGAAAGATAGAAACTCCAGCAGAAAAATAAGTAAACAAACAGTGATCATGCCCCGATTATTTAAAACCATAAGCAACTAAGGTTGATGTAAACTCCAAGTTCCATTGTCTAGACATCTGGTTTAATCCATATAAAGACTTGCGCAATCAACATACCTCACCTGCCTTAGCCTTAGTATACCCCGGAGGAGGGAGCATGTAAACATCATCATCCAAATGGTCTGGATGGCCATGGAGGAACGCGTTGTTGACATCTATATGATGCAAACACCAACCATGTGCTGCAACAAGAGCAATAAACAACCTCACACTAACTATCTTAGCTACGGGTGAGAAGATATCAGTGTAATCTTCCCCTTCCACTTGAGTGTAGCCCTTGGCTACGAGCCGTGCCTTATATCTTTCAATGCTTCCATCTGAATTATACTTGATTTTGTAAACCCATTTGCACCCAACCACTTGTTTATTTGCAGGAAGAGTGGTAATTTCCCAGGTTTTGTTCCTCTCAAGAGCATTCAACTCCTTTTAAATAGCTTCTTGCCACTTAACATTGGTTTTTGCTTGATTGTAAGTCTTAGGTTCTTGAGAAATAGATAAAAGTGCAATTAAATCAGCACACACAACAGACAGAGAACAAAGTAAAAGGTCAACAGTGGTGGTGAGAGAAGTAATGTAGTCTGAATGCCATCTAGGAGGTGCTCTGTCCCTAGTGCTTCTTCTCATGGGAATATTATCATTATGAGCTGAGGTAGAGGGTAACACATGATTTTGTTCAGAGGAGCAAGGATGAGAAGGAGCTATCTGAGAGATTGATGGACCAACAGAAGTTGTTTCAGAGTGAGAGGCAGGTAGATCAGCATGAGTTGTTTCAGAGTGGGAGGCGGGTAGATCAACAGGAGCTGTTTCAGAATGAGAGTCTGAAGAAGTGATGCTAGGCTTAGAGAAGTGTATAGGCTGGCATGTGGGAACAATGGTAGGTGATATAGATTCAGGAACAAAAGGAAAATTAGACTCATGAAAGACTACATCTCTAGACACAACTATTTTTTTTAGGGAAGGGATGTAGACTTTTTATCCTTTTTGAGCTGCAGGATAACAAACAAAAACACCAGCCATGGATCTATCATCGAGTTTATCGTGATGGGGCAGCTTATTCAGGACAAAAGCAAGACATCCAAAGACCTTGAGCATGGAATAATCAGGTGACTTATTATAAAGGATGGAATAAGGCGTTTCCCAAGACAAAACAACAGAAGGAAGTCTATTAATTAAGTGTGTAGCTGTAAGAACAGATTCTGCCCAGAAACACTTAGGAAGTTTGTAGTGACTAAGCAGGGCTCAAGCTACTTGAATTAGATGCCTGTGCTTTCTTTCTACAACCCATTTTTATTGTGGGGTGTAGGCACAAGTTCTTTGGTGTATAATACCAAAATCATGGAATAAGGTTTGACAGTGATGGTTCACAAACTGTGAACCATTATCAGTTCTTATGATTTTAACATGCTTGGTGTGTATAGGCATATTTGATGCATGCTTCAATGATGGAGGGAACTTGAGTTTTAAATTTTAGAAGGAAGGTCCATGTACACCGGCTAAAGTCATCAACAATGGTTAAAAAAAATTGACAACCATCCAAGGATTTCACCTTATAAGGTCCCCACAAATCCATATGTAGGAGTTCAAAACAGTCATGAGTGGATATATTGCTCAAGCTGTAAGTAAGTTGATGTTGTTTGGCAACAATACAAACATCACAAGTGTAATTGTTGCACGAGTAAGATAAAAGGAATACAATTCTTTAAATGATTTAACACCTTATTGGAAGGATGCCCTAGTCTACTATGCCACAAGCTAACTGAAAAAGCTAGGTGTGACTTATTGAAGATAGGTTGTTCTAGTGTCAAACTTTGAGAAACATAGAGATGCTGAGATTGCTGAATGGCTTGAGGAGAAAAGGAATCTTTATCAAGAATGTATAGATTTCTTACCACCTTCCCTGCTCCTACAACATGATGAGTCCTAAGGTCTTGTAATAGACAAAAGGTGTTGTAAAATTTGAAGCAGAGTTGAGAATCAGCAATGGCTTTGGTGACGGACAAGAGATTGTATTTAAACATAGGCAGCACTAGGACAAAGTTGAGGATCAAGGAAGGAGACAAGATAACAGTGTCAGTATGTGTGACATTGCTAATGAAACCATCAGGCAAGTAGACAGATGTAGGTTTGGATGCAGGAAAATGTCTGTGCACATGTGACTGGTAGCACCAGTATCTATAACCCAAAAACAAGCAGTAAGATTATCAAGGCCAGAAGAACTACCTCCAAAGTCTCCAAATTGAGCCATATGCACAATATCTAGCTCTGCTCCTTCACCATTAATTTTCTTCTTCAAACACCTTTGAAGATTGGGCTTGGGACATGTGTCATCAACAATCCCCAATTTATCTTTGGATTCGAGTGCAGGGTGGTCAGACCTATGGAGCTGTAGCTGCTCTTCGTAGTAGGCCTCAAGCATCTCGTTCACTATGATTCTGAGATCGGAGGATCACAACCTAGGCTTGCGATACAATGAAGAAATCTCAGGCAATTCTAGAAGACGAAGCCGAGAGCAAAAATTGGGGAAAATAATTTTCTATATTTCTCATTATTCCCTTCATGTACAAAACTTGATATATAAATGCAAGAAATAAAAAAGAGCTATACACGTGGCAGCTACTCTAATTAATTAGAAACGACAAAAAAAAACAAAGGGAATAAAAAAGAGAGAATCACAAAATCATGGACCCCTTTCAGCAGCACATAGAGCTTCATCTTCTTCCTTCCACTGCAATCGTCATTTTGGCATGCTCTTTTTCTCCAACAGCACGTCTGAACTTCAACAAGGCTGTTTTGGCAGCGCAGCCAATGCTGTTCGTGAATACCAGAGAAAAGTGAAAAAAAAAAAAAGAAGAGAGATTGTGGACCGAGAACGAGGCTGAGGTGTCAATCTCCACATGAAACACCCACTTCTTCACCTGTAGTATCCGTGTCACCTTCATCTGCCAACACCCCACCATATAATCCATCTGAATCATCCTCTCAAACCGAGCCTACCCAGACTGTTCCAGGTCCCAGTGGCCATCCCATGGTTACACATTCTAAAAACGGCATATTCAAGCAAAGAAGCTTCCTTGCTTTGAACTTATCTGAGGTGGAACCCTCGAATGATGACCAAGCCTTGCAACATCCGGCTTGGAAAGAAGCCATGCAAAAAGAGTTTGATGGACTTCTCAATAATGAAACTTGGAGCTTGATCCCATATGATCCATGGCCATCGATGAATTTAATTTCAAACAAATGGGTCTTCAGAATCAAGAGGAAGCCAGATGGGTAGGTTGATCGTTTTAATGCGAGGTTGTTTGCTCGGGGTTTTGAGCAAAATGTTGGAGTGGACTTCTTGGACACCTTCAGTCCAATTGTTAAACCTACTACTGTCAGGTTAGTATTGTCTTTGGCTGTCACATTCAAATGGGAGGTTGAGCAGCTTGATATAAACAATGCTTTTCTGAACGGAAGAATTCAAGAAACCATATATATGACTCAGCCAAATGGATTTGTTGATACACAGCATCCCACTCATGTGTGTAAACTTCTTCGATTTTTATATGGGCTTTGGCAGGCTCCACGCGCATTGTTTGACAGGTTAAAAACATATCTTTTGGAGTGGGGTTTGACCAGATTCTCCTTTGATCATTCGTTATTGCTTCCTTATATTCTTTATTTGTTCTAGTATATGTGGATGATATACTTGTCACAGGTGGAGATCATGGTCAGGTGTCAAAGCTCATTGGAGATTTAGACCTAGAGTTTTCTCTGAAAACACTCGGACCTGTTAGCAACTTCCTTGGTGTGGAAGTTTGTAGGGTCTACTTCTTCACCAGCCCAAGTATATATATTCGTGATTTGTTGCATAATGCTAACCTTACTGATTGCAATCCTTGCAATTCTCCTATGTCGTCTGGGGATAAACTTACAAGTTCTGATAACTCATTATTTTCGCAGTCCACTCTATATCGCAGCATAGTTCTAACTCGGATATTAGTTTCGCAGTTAACAAGCTAAGTCAGTTTTTAAGGCCCCTACGTACTGAAGTACACTGGCTTGCCTGTAAAAGAGTGCTTTGATTCTTGAAGGGAACGAGCACACATGGACTTCTTCTGCAACCTGTTTCACAGTTCAGTCTGTCTGGTTTTTGTAATGCCTATTGGGCGAGCGACAGTGTAGATCGACGATTGACTGGTAGGTATTGCATTTTTCTGGGACCAAACCTTCTTGTTTGGTCATCTAAGAAGCAACAGGTGGTTGCTCGAAGTCGTGCGGAATCGCCTTAGCTGATTCAGTTGCAGAACTCATTTGGCTTAAGTCAGTTTTTGAAGAGCTTGGTTTGTCTCTCTCATCATTGTCTATTCTATGGAGTGATAATCAGAGTGCTATTGCTCTAACTTCGAATCCGGTTTTCCATGCTACAAAGCACATTGAAGCGGGCGTAAAATTTTCTAAAGGTGGAAGTTCGGTGATGATCAAATAGCTGATGTGTTTACCAAGACACTGCATCGCAATCGTTTTCAGCTCCTAGCATCGAAGCTGAATCTTTGTCCTCCACCGGATCGAGGTTCAACAGGGGTGTGTTAGGGTTAGCTCAACAAGATGATGATGTGGCATAGCTTAGTTAGTTTTCTGAGTTTTTTGTTTTGCTAGAATGAGTTTGTTAGGTTAGACTTCCAGATGATTCTAACAAACCATGTATATATATGTGTGTACGTGTACATGTGAACCTTGAACAGTGAAGATATTTTTCCTCAACAAATATATGCAAATATAGTTTCTAATAAAGGAATCCTTGTTTTATTTCAAACTATTGTTAATTAGAGAATTTTGTTTCAATTTTTAGGAAAATATATTACAATTTTTAATTCTGTTAAGTAAAAATACTCTTGATTAATAACAGTATTGATTTCGTGTCGAATTATCCGTTAATTACCATATATCAATGACATGATTTTTTTTTATATAACTTTTATAAAATTATGCTATTTTAATGAAAAAATCCAAAAAGAAGAAATAATTTTCATCCCTTTCCCGCCCTCTCCCTCCCTTCCGACCCTCATCTCATCCCTCTCACTCCTCCCCTCCCCTCCCCTCCTTCTCTCCTATGGAAACAAATAAGATCTCTAATACATGAACCAAAACCATGATTTCTAAGAAATGTGAACAAAATCCAGAATCTACAAACCGACTCATTCGTTATTCCTCAAAATAAAAGTCTGACAAAACGACATCTGTAAGTAAAATACTTCACCCCTTTGAATTTTGGGCATGGTTTTTACTTTCATTCGTCTCATTTATTAGTCTCATTTCTTAAAATAATAAATTTTTCACACTTACCAATAAAATATTAATTCTACTACACTCTCAAATATTGGTTAATGTGTTATTTCACTTTGAAATTATTAATTTGGGACGGGTGAGTATTATACTCCCTCCGTCCCACCTCAATTGTCCCACTTCCTTTTTCGTCCGTTCCACCTCAATTGTCTCATTACTTAAAAATGCAATTTTTTCACACTCAATAATAAAATATTAATTCCACTCATCTTACTTTATACTCACACTCCTTGATTATTGTGCCGGTCAACCCGGGACAATTCAGCCAGGACGGAGGAAATATAATAATAATTTAAGGATTACGTGATGAATGGGATCGAATTCCTTATAAATAATGTTTGTTGGGCCTTTTTGTTGCATTTACTATGGACCTAAGGTAGTCCATTAACAAGGTTTTATTCAGTGATATCTTCTAAACATAGTTTAAAAGTTAAGGCCCTCTTTTGTTTTTCGTTTTTGTTTTTTGGTTTTTTTTTCTACGGCATATTTAGAATATTGTTTCATTTTCTTAATATTTGTGTAAGATTTAAATTATTTGTTTAATTTATATAAACTTCATAAAACACTTTTTTTTACTTTAATTAGTAGTAAGTATAATAAGTTTTTAATTAATTTTTGTAAGTATAAAAAAAGAATGAATTTAAGTGAATAATTTTTTTTACTTTTAAAAGAACAAAGTAAATATTTAAATATAACTCTAGAAGTAGAGAGTTCGGTCAAGTTTAATTGAAGTTAAACTAAAATTATGAACCTCAATGTATTTAATAATAAAATTTAAAATTTAATTAAATAGTAAACAAAATAAAATAATAATAAACTAGATTCGATTGTCTTTAAATTGTTATGATTGTATCCAAAATCGATAAATATGATTATAAATAAAAAGTAGCATGAGAAGACAAAGAAGCAAGAGGTTGTCTAGCATGCCATTCTCCTTCCCAATTTGGTTAGACAAATACACAACTTTTTCCATATTTTCCATTTATATTTGGAGACGCATCAACAATTTTTCACACATGAAATTCACGTTTTTTATTGATGAATTCATTCATATATATTTGTAACTTTCACAATCATAGAGAAGACCTAACAAGATTGTCGTGTAGTAATAGTTGTTACTGTTTAAACGTTTGATGAAAGAAAGTGGAAAAGGAATTAAATAATTGAAATCGATAGTTGTGATCTCAATCCAAATTTGTTTTAGTTAAATGGAAGAGACTTTATTTTAAAATATCAAAATATTATACTCCCTCCGTCCCGGGTCTCTTGAGACGTTTGACCCGGCACGGAGGTTAAGAAAAAGTGATTAAGGAGTTAGTGGGGTTAGATTAGTTAGTTAATTAAACTTTAAAAAAATAGAAATGAAAAATGTAAAAAATGCTCCACTAATTAAAATTCAAATTACAACTAATCATTACATTCTCTTTTGATCAAATCACAAATTTGGAGCCAAATTTTCCACACTATCAGTAATTTGAATTTACAAAACAATTCACCACATTAAATACACCCTAAACAAGTGATCTCAGAGCATTTTTCATCATCGATCCTAAAAAAAAAAAAGAAGGCCGAGAGAAGAGAAGCCATGGAATCAACCCGTGAGCTTTCGGATTCGAAGCGGAATGAGCTCTTCCAATTTCTACTTGAAGGCAGCAAGGATGGTAAGCCTTTAAGGGGCAAGATCACCTTAGCAACCAGCCGTTTTGGAGTCCACCGATCCACCGTTCATCGGCTTTGGACTGCTGCAAAAAAACAAAAAGAAGATCAAGGATATATTCAATTGAAAAATCACAAAAAAGGAGTCAAAAAACAAGGGAGTTTAGAGTTGAACCTTGATAGGTTGTCAAGGATGACATATTCAAGTAGGAGTACAATAAGGGGAGTTGCTAGTGGTCTTGGGGTAAGTAAATCATCAGTTGGGAGATGGGTGAAAGAGGGCAGGATTAGGGCACATACGAATGCCATTAAACCAGAGCTGACAGCCTCAAACAAGGTAAGTAGGCTGAAGTTTTGCCTTCAGTCATTACATTTAGATAGAGTCCAAAACAAGATCAAGTTCATGGAAATGCACAACACAGTCCATATAGATGAAAAGTGGTTCTACATGACCAAAACCACACATAGGCATTACTTAGCACCAGGAGAATAAGACCCTTACAGAAGTTGTAAGAGTAAAAAGTTCATTACCAAGGTTATGTTCATGTCAGCAGTAAGTAGGCCAATAATCACAGATCAAGGGCAGGTAGTATTTGATGGCAAAATAGGCATCTTCCCATTCACATACACAGAACCAGCCAAAAGAAACAGCAAGAATAGATGTGCAGGGACAATAGTTACAAAGCCAATTGAATCAGTCACAAAAGATGTGATTAGAGATTGTATGATCTCTAAGGTATGATCCTTATTCATTCATCTTCTCAGCTCAACACATCATTGAAGAGGTTTAGGCACATTTATGACCAAATAGGAACAGGATCACTTGCACACAGGCACAAATGGCATAAACCAAAAGCACACAGGCACAAATGCATTTACAT
>JAPKLW010000406.1:321230-337823 GCA_026898455.1 Plectranthus barbatus | reverse complement strand
TTTAGGGACATGTAACAGCAATTAGGATCAGGATCACTTGCACACAGGCACAATTAGCATAAACCAACTGCACACAGGCACAAATGCATTCATCTTCTCAGCTCAACACATCATTGAAGAGTTTTATGTAATGACAGATAATACCAGCAATCAAGAGCAAGTGGCCAGAAGGAGCTAGCAAAGAGATATATATCCAGCAAGATAATGCAAGGCCACATGTTCTAGATGATGATGCACAGTTTAGAGAGGCTGCATGCTCACAGTTTAGATCAGGTTCGGGCACGGCCTCAGATCCCACAACCTCATAGACATCGCCTCCTTCAACCCCATAGCTCGTAGCTTCATTCATCGCAGGGGGGGTGGCGAAGATCGGAGAATGGAAAGCCCGCAGAAGGGGGTGGGCGAACATCACAGGCCTCAGATCCCAGGGGGGTTTCATGCACCTCGCCTCCTTCGACCGCGTAGCTCCTGGGCTCAGTCATCGCAGCGGAAGGGTGGCGAAGGTCACAGATCGGAAGACCGGCGGCTGGAGGGTGGCGAAGCTCGCAGATCGGATGAACCACAGCAGGGGGTGGCGAAACCCCCCTGCGATTTATCAACGAAGGGGACGAACGGTCGATTAGAGGCGCTCGAGGGTTTATCCAACCCTCAGAGTCAGGCACCGGCGCGCGCGAGGGTAAAGGGTAGGGATTAGGGTTTTCGTCTCCCGTATAGGAGAAATAGGAGATACGGGGTGAGGGGAGTGAGTATCTCGGCCGCGAGGGTTTGCTTCGTCTCCGACGTGGGCTGAACCAGCCGTCGGAGCTTGCCATCGGCGAGAGGGGCGTGAGGGACGAAGAAGACGAAGACGAAGCAAGGCGGCTAGGGTTGAGAAATGAGAAGGGGGGGATGGGGTGGGGGTATTAGTGGGTGGGGTGGGGTGGGTTTTTTTTATTTTCAGGTAATTATTTTTAATCTAAAAAAAAATTTGATTTTTAATGTTTTAATTAAACTTAATTAGAGTGTAATTAAGTTGGTAATTTTTACCCAAAATGGAAACGTTGCAAGTGTCCCGGGACGGCCCAAAAAGGAAAACGTTGCGACTGTCCCGGAACGGAGGGAGTAGTATTTAATAAAGTGGAATTCAAAATAATAATTCAAGAATGAGTTTCGCTTTTTTGAGTAATTATATAAGAAACTTAGAGTTTATATTATTTTCATAAATTAGATAAAATCGTTAAAAAATCGCAAGTTTAGTTCGGACCCAAACCGAAGTTTGAGTTTGATATAGGTTACCAAACTTTCATTACGAGAATTCTATATGAAACTCTAATTTAAAACTTATTTAAGTAGTTCAAATTCAGATTCAACTTATACCGAGTAAATTAAATACACTTATAATCATTACAATTCTTAGACTATATCAATCATCCAATGTCATAAGAGAAAATCAAATCACCAATAAATCATCCAATCCCACAAACAACCAAAGGGAATGAGTTCCATTAAATTAAGGTATGAGAGACTCTAATCTTAGGATGAATTGTACTAAGATAAAAGTCCTAGAAGCTTTTTGTTGTGTCCCTCCATGACCTACCACTAGTGCACTACTTTGTTTGAATCATGCCCTAAAAGTGCCATTTAAGTTATCCCACTTGCCCATATTTTATTTTGTTTTCATCTTATTATTGTTATAAAATATTATTATTTTATTGGGCCCTTACCATCAGTATTAATTATTAATGTCCTAAAAATCCTTCCTTTTTTTTTTTTTCAAGTTACCACATCCACAAAACATAATTAGTCTATCTTGAAAAAACCTAACCACCATAATGTCCCTCATTATCCTAACATGTGACTATGCCTGCATATATTTAATGGGATTATCTATTCAACAAGATAATTATATTTACTCTCTTAGAAATATTTGAAGTGATCCATACTTATATACAAAATTAATCAAATAATAAAAACCAAGAATATATATTTTTTCTGCTGATGAAATACTTAAAAAGGGGAAAATACATGCATTGGATCCCCTCTCAGGTCCTAGAACAAAAGTATGTATGATTGTTATTATTAATTATTTATCCCAAAGTTTGGAGTGTGTGAAGAAAGAAATTATCGGTAGTAAAAGTTGAGACTTGAGAGAATGGAAGAATTTGTTCACAATGGTGATAATAATGTAGTTTGGTATAAATAAAAGCTGCAAGGAATCAATGATATGAATCCAGCTATGCCCATGCAAATTAATCACAAATCTTGGCCCCATCTTCCCCGGTTGTTGAAGCTTCCAAAATAAAAACATTGTTCACACTCAACCATTATTACAATAAGTTGAACTTAAAAATCGTCTTAATTAATGTTATATGACCCTTAATCGAACTAAAAATACATATTTGACATAAGACATACTTCCAGTTCAGTTGCTGAAAGATGGAGAAACATTGGCATAGCCGCACTCCACCTAATAGGGGTGAGTAACATCGAAAAATCAAAATTCGAATTAAACTAATGATTTTGGTTCGATTTTTATCTGTATTCAATTATATTAACATATATCAAAATTCCCAATTTAATTTTAAATTTCTAAAACTAAACCTAACTAACATAAAATAATTTGAATTTCATCCCAGCCTCCATTGTCTGAAACCTTAGCACGGTAGGAACTAAGTCTACAATAGGTGATGTTAATCACCATTTATTTCTTAAACTTAGGTTCGTTTTATGGAATATCAAAATAAATACTATGACAAACAATAAATGTTCTATGCATGCTTCTATTTAATTTAATACATGGATTCAAGGAATACCTCAACTCCAGCGGTTTGAATAATGAGGTAGATGGTTGATTAGTGTTCCTACATATCTGATCTTCTGATCTGCTCACTTGCACAATCCAAAAATCTACTAAGAATACGCTACCGGATTGAAAGATTCTCATTTACTTCCTACACAACAACCGCCCTTCTCTGCCTCTCTCTAGGGTTTCAATTATGTGAAACAACAAACTTATGTGGGAATGAGAGAACTGGTCTATTTATAGATCCAGAGAAAAACTATTAGTGTTTTGTAAACCCTAATGGGCTCAGAGCATTTATTTAGTCAGACCAGATATCAAATGCAAATAATAAAGTGGGACTCCTATTAATTAATTTTATGGTTAACCCATAACATAATTAATTAATAAACATTAATTCATGCCACCAAAGAATTAAAGTTGACCTACCCCTTTATTACCACGTTATTAGGAACGAGTTGCATTGACTTGGTTAATCCTTGTATTTAATGTCTAAGACATTCATTAATTAATTCAACATATAACAATTAGCTGCAATTGATTAATCTCTTATTATTTATGAGTTGTACCATTCAACCCTTATCACTTATGCTTGAATCAATGATTCAGTCTGCAGGACTTAGCATAATGAACCTCGTGAGCTTCCCAGGAAATGTCACCATCCTGAAACGGATATGATTATCTAAATCCAGTATGAGGAAACACCACACAAACTGTCATCACCCAAGATGCAGATATATGAGTACATGTAAGACTCTCCATTATAGCAAGTCAAAGTAACAATCAACCCATGTGTGCCACTCAGCCTTCAATTAACTTTAGATCCGACCAAGTTACCGAGATCTTTACTCATTCATATGTCAAATAGAATGGTTCATCTCACTGTTGATCCTATTAATACATTGAGATGTGTCGGTCACACAAAGCAGCCAAGATAAACCACTTATAGAACTTGTGTGCCGCAGCCTAAACCGACAGCAAAATCAGAAATTGTCTCAGCTGTGATACCTATTTATATTTGCTAGGTCGAACGATCTATACAATCTTCTGTGATCTCTTACACACCGAATCGAAGAGATAACTGGATGTATTTGTTCGCATCGTATGATTGTTAATTCAAATAGGAGTTGTTTATTGCAAGTCATTAATGATTACTAGTATATCAAACATAATGTTTCTCAATATACTAATCATAATATTTTTATGTATACAATTCCAACAGGCGCCGCACCCTTGCCTCCCACATCACACTCGCACCGCAAGAACCTTTCCCTCTCCTTGCCGCACCTCAGCAGTCCTCGCGGCCTCACCCTTTCCCTCACAGTCTCGCACAAACAGTGAACCTGTCCTTCGCCGCACCCACCACTAGTCCGCCACTAGCCATCGCACCTCACCAATCATGTCGCCCTCTCTCACGATGTCACGCAGGTCGGTAGCTCTCGCTCTCGCCCTCTCTCACGCACAATTCAGTGTTTCACATCCTCCCCTAAATTTCAATTAAAATTGAAACCGAAACTGCATGTTTGGTTAGTTCGGTTAAATAGAAACCGTTAATTCAGTACGGTTCGATTTCTAAATTAAACGGCATGGTTCGATTTGAATTTTAAAAAATTTTAATTTGACGGTTTTCGGTTCATTTTTCATATCGAACGAATCATTGTTCACCCTTAAGCCTAAACAAACTTGATTGTACCTAAATACTCGATTAATGCTTAGTAAATTTTACAAATATCTTCCGACTGAATGGATAATGTTTAAAAACATCTTGATAATGAATATGCTCATCTATAGCATTATAACTTGATATTTTTGGATAATCATCATTTATTGAATTTAGTGTACGAAATTAGATAAAATAATTTCCCTGTCATGTGTTTTAGTATCCCAACACAACTAACTAGACAAGCCAGACCCACCCTTTTCCCTCACCATTCAATAATTATTTCTGCTTCCCTTTAAAGTAAACGAAGTATTTCTAATATTTTGTTGATTTTAAGTAGAAATTTGTTTTTATTTGCCTCAAATAAATTCTTAAGTTTGTCTCAGGTTTTAAAACCTAATTGAGATGAATAGATCCTAGTTAATACATAATAAACCCAAATTATTGTGTCAACGACTCAACATAACATTTTGGGTAGCATTAAATATTTCAAATTTTGAAAGAAATTTTAAAACTAAAATCTTAGATTAAAAACTCAACCTAAATTGGGAACAAATTTAAATTTTAGATGAGATTCTGTTCTGTCACAACAAACGAAATAAAAAAAGTTATCGCACACAAAATCTCCGCTACACTACCGGAATATATTTAGATATTAGGTGACATTTGATTTAACTGTCAGGAATTACTATGAGTATGGGTTTGATAGTAGAGGGAATGGGTATGAGTTTAATTTTTGGAAATCATTGTCGATTCTGATGTTTGGTTTATTAGATGGATTTTGGAATCATTTTTCAAAATGATTTATTTTTTAAGTTTATAGATTTATAATATAATTAAATTATTATACAAATAATAATTAATTTAACAATAAAAAATAACAAAATAAAATCATATTAAAACAAATAAATAATCTATTTATCTTCTTATTTGTTTTATAAAATATAAAATTAAGATACAAAATAAATGATTGATTTTATAAGAATAATAATAATATTATTATAATATATTAAAAAGAATAATATATAATTATAATAACATATAATATTATAAATAATATAATTATCAAAACATTAAAAAAAGAAAAAGTAAATAAATCAGAAAATAATAATATTATTATATTAATATATTAAAAAGAATAATATATAATATACTCCCTCCGTCCCGGCTGAATTGTCCCGGTGACTTTTGGCACAATAACCAAGGAGTGTGAGTGTAAAGTAAGTTGAGTGGAATTAATATTTTATTGTTGAGTGTGAAAAAGTTGCCTTTTTAAGTAATGGGACAATTGAGGTGGGACGGACGAAAAAGGAAAGTGGGACAATTGAGGTGGGACGGAGGGAGTAATTATCAAAATATTTTAGATTAATATTATAAAAATAAATAAATAAGAAAATAATATGAAACAAATAATTTTGGTATTTGGAGGATTTTGGTGATTCCAAGTATTTGAGAATCATTCTCATTTTTTCATTCCTATACCCTTTAACCCAACAGTGGGTTTCAGAATCATTCCATTACCTCATTCCGAAACCCACCAACCAAACGCCCCTAAGAGTCGATATTTTCTATTTCAAAATTAAAATGTATTAGAGTATTTATTTCAATAATCAGAAATGCTCTAATATATACTATGTAGACATGTTAGGGTAATAAAGTAAAGATATATAAAATAATTAAAATTAACGTCATTAATAATATGAGGGTGAACTTAACAGTATATTTTGATTAAAAGACACCTCTACACAATGCCATTAGGATTATTGACAAAATTCTTAACTTCCCAAATCGGAGATAATTAAGAGTGTATGTTAAGACAGTGAATAGGTGGCATATAATGAAATGGGAAATCAGATCTAGAAAGTGAAATTTGGTATACATAAACCCTTGAAAAGGTAATGTCAAATCTAATACTCCTAATAAAGATTAGAGAGAGATGAGAGATAACGCAAAAGATAGAAAGAATATAAGATTAGATCATGACATACCAAAAGGCTAAATTAATAAGTTAGGAATAATTCTTTTGAAGAATAATTAATATTAGGTCCAATCGAAGTAATTATTATTTATTAAGCACCACTTGGTTTAATACAAACCACTTTTTGCTGCTTGATTTCAGACAAACCAACACCAATGTTTCATTTAATTAAACTTAGGAACTCATTAATTAATTATTATGAATACTATTGCCATTTGGCAGACAGAAAGGTGATCACAAAATGATTAGTGAAAAAAAATGATGAAATAATTAACAAATATTTAACCATGCATTCCTCCATCACAAGTTTGATTAATCATATTAATAAGCTACTCAAAACAAAGATTAATAATAATCAACAAAAGGGAATTAGAAAATTAAAAATCTCAGCCGGAAATTCCCATTTTTCTTTGCCTCACTATCTAATTAAACACTATTATTTTTTAAATTTTATTTAAATAACCCTTAATTTTTCTAAGAAAAG
The DNA here is from genome assembly GCA_026898455.1 of Plectranthus barbatus. Classification (NCBI taxonomy): domain Eukaryota; kingdom Viridiplantae; phylum Streptophyta; class Magnoliopsida; order Lamiales; family Lamiaceae; genus Plectranthus; species Plectranthus barbatus. The sequence goes on along the minus strand of JAPKLW010000406.1, from coordinate 330,922 downwards.
ATTAATTCAAGAAGACGACGACCCATCAGTGGTGCCAAGATTACCGTTGTCGTCATGCTGGTGGTGGTGGTGGCGGCGCATCTCTTGCAGCTGAAAACTCTCTTTGCTGTCAATGTCTTCCGCCGCGGCGGTGGCGTAACTCATTTCACCGCCGTTAGTGGTGGGAGGCGGCGGAGGGCTGCTGGATTGATGATCTTTCTTGCCGAAGTGGTTCTTGTTGTTGTGCATCCACACTTTCAAAACCCCTCTCTCAACTCCGACGTCGCTGCAGAATCCGTTAATCAAATCTTCATCTTTTTTCTGAATCTTCCACCCAATTCTCTCCGCGAACTCCAGCATTTTCTCCTTTTGATTTTGAGTGAACTTCGTGCGGAATCGTTTGCGGCTGTTGGAGCTCAGCAGCGGCGGCGACGAGGAGGCGTTAATGCCGGAGGCGGAAATCAGGGCGTGGGCGTTGTTGTCGGAAAGAGGGCCGCCCAGCCCGTGGCTCAGAGCCAGCAACATATGCGGCGCAGAAGGGTAGTACGAGGAGGAGATCGGCGGCGGCGATGGTGAGTTATCTGGGCTTCCGCTATGAGGAGGAGCAGGAATCGGCGGAGGAGGGTGGTGGCGGTGGTGTGGGCGATACTCAAGCGCGGGGACGACGGCGTTTGGCAGCAGCGGATCCTCGGGCTCACGGCGATGAAAGTTCCGGTGGCAGCCGCAGGCGGCGCATTTGAGCGAGGTGGGGTCAGCGGAATTGGAGGCCGGGGACGGCATGAACTCCCCGCAGCCGTCGATGGCGTGACCGCCGAGACTAGCGGCGTGGTTCTTCAAGCATTCCTTGTAGGTGACGACCACGGGGTGGCCGTGGTGGAGGTGCAGCGGCGCGTGGCGCTTGAGCACGCCGTTGCTGGAGAGAGGCAGCGGCTGCAGCTTGCCGGGCTGGATCCGGGTGGGGGTCTCGGATTCAGCATCGGGGGTTTTGACTGCCGAATTGCTCAACTCCATTGCACCTGAAACTGCATCAAAAAAAATATAACACTGATTTTAAAATAACTCAGTTTCTTTTCCGTTCTTGGCTATGTGAGTGACTGTGTTTTTTTTTTTTTTTTTCTTTAATTTTTTTTAAGGGAATTGTGATTAGAGATGGAGTTAGGTTTTGAGAGAAAAGCAAGAATCTTTAGGCATGTGGGGAAGGGTAGAGATTGGGAAGCTTAAGTTAGAGAGAGAAAGAGAGGAGAGAGAGAAACCAGTAATGGTTTTGGTTTTTTTGTTTGAGTGATGATAATGATGATGATAAAATCTTGATTTTAAGGCGATGCTTGTTGACCACTTGTTTCTATTTCTCTTTAACCAGAATTAATTTTTGTGGTTAATCCATAACTTTATATTGCATATTAATTTTTTTTTTCAATTTGAAATAAAAAGAAGAATAATATATATACATGAAGTCTTTGTTATTTTATATTTTTGACAAGACATTATTTTTATTTTTTTCATTTGAATAATATTACTTCCTTGGCATCTTCATTTTCTTTCTGGATTTGACTGTCTTTTTCATGTAAATTTCTAACCCTAGTTGACTGTCTAATTCATTTCATTACAGGAAATAAAACAAAATGAAAAAAAATTTAAATAAAAGGGGTTTATATTATTATATATAGTTGTGAGAGAGTTGCATAGAATTACCAAATTGATGAAAATGTAAGTAAAACAGAAAGGGGCAGATCTGCAGCATTTACCCAACCCACCCTTTAATATATTGTTTTCTTTTGTTTCTTATAACCATTGGATTCTGATATATTTAAATAAAGCATTTAATATTTGATTTCATTTAACATAATGATTTATGGACTCCCAATCTTGAAAAAATAATGGAAGTTAAACTTCAATTTAAATCAACAAAAAAATTGAGATTCATGTCATACACAAGAATTTATAACAAAGTGATCTAATCTTTTACAAAACATTTCATGATTAAATTGAAAAAAAAAACCCAACTTATTTTAAGCCGAAAAAGTGGAAATAGGATTATAGTAATCGTGTTCAAACAACATCGTACGTAAGAATTCTTGGAGTTTAGTGCATGAAAATCCGCCTGTTTATTCCTTAATTAAAAAATTTAAGAAATCACTTCCACGTGTGTGATGAGGCATCCCATGTTTGACACGTGTGCTGAACTGATTTTTCATTAATGCCACGTCTCCACTGATTAAATGAATTATTAATTTAGTCATTAGTAGATGTAACTTTCATCTTTTGGAATGGGAAATTTATGAGGGTTGATGAAATAAATCTAATTATTATTTGTTTTTCTATAAATCTTTATTCTTTTCTTACATTTATTGAAAAATTTGTTCTAATCCTATGCAAACATAAATGCAAATTTAGTTTTAGTTCAAATACCTAATTTGTTTCAAAATTGTTAAATGGCCCCTCTTTTCCGTATCTAGTTTCTCTTTGGACCCTTGTTTTTTGCTTATATTTAATTTGGTATGACCTCAAGTAAATAGAAGTATTTAAGATTGGCTCCTGATAACTTTGATGGTTGACATCGAATGGTGAATTACTTATTGAGAAAAGTTTACATAAATAGAATAAAATTATGATTTTATAATTATGTTTCTATGTTCAGTCGGAAATATTTCTTATGTGACCTTTGATTATTGATACGTAACTTCATGGTTTTGGGCGTCTATTTGAAAAAAAATAAAAATATTCCAGTTTGAGTTAGTGGAACAAGATTCATAAATGGTTGAATATAAATCTTACCAATAAAAAATAAAGTCTTAACTATGATTTATACTAATTAAGAAATTAGTATATGATATTAATCAAATTAATGTATATATATATGGTAATATATTAATTATCAAATTATTATTTATGAACTGATATGGAAAAATAAATATAGTTCAAATCTTATTATACAAGATTTTAGAGAGAATTTTGTTTCTCCATTACTGTATATTAGGGATGTCAATAAAGTCTGAAACTGACGGGGTAAAATGCGGGTTAGGATAAAAAAATTTCCAACCCAAAATTATTTTTAACCGAATGGGTTGAACTCGATGGGTTGGCGGACCGAACGGGTTGAGCCCGGTAGGTTACGGATCGGCCCGTAGGTCCGGTAATATTTAATGATATATAAATATATAATATTTTATTATTCATTGTTTCTAATATTATATATCCTTCTACACCTATTAATTATAAACCTAATTCACTAGACCTAATTTTCCTCACCCAAAACATCATCTATGTCTCCCAGTGATGTAGTTCGTTACCCTCAAATCGAAAAATTCCTCATTTCTTCCTCATTCATTGTTGTCCACCCGCCACTCTCCTAATTAGCGTACCGATTAATTATTCATTTCAAGCACTTTTAGCCTCTCGCTGTGATGTTCACCCAAGTAAAAGCTACATTTAATTTTATAATCCCTATTTTATCATTTTATATGTTGAAGAATGTACTTATATTACTTAAATTAGTTGGTATATAAGGTTTGATATATTTTCTTTTCCAAAGTATGATTGAACAACCTTTTATCCACTTATCACTATTTTTTTGGCGATGATATTGTTGTTCGATGTCTTTTACTTATGTTTGTTCTTCATTTTCTTTTTTATTTTTTTAGGGGTTGTTAAAATATTTTAAGAAAATATGTATAAAAATAAACTCGTAAATCTTGCCAACCCGACGGATCAGCCCAAAAACTGGTGGGTTCGGATTAGGTTCAAGAATTTTTAGCCCGATAAAAATTAAGTTCGATTAAACCCCAACTGAATAGCCCGCAGCCCGATAGGGTTGTCTCGAAACCTGATTGACATCCCTACTGTATATCAGTAAAAATAGGAAAATATATTATCAAGTTCAATAAATTAGAGAATTATATTAAATATTCTTTTATTAATTAATTATATTCTAAATTTTACTTTTATTAGCAAAATCTATCATCTTCTGTTGATTTAATTGTTAAGTGCCACATGATAGTAACTCAATGCCACCTAACATTTGTTGAGGTTCGATTTGTGATGAAATAGAGACCCTTGAAACTTATGAGAATTTAAATAGAATATGACTAAAGAATAATGAAACAAGACAAATCTATTGTTGATAATAAGGAATTTTGCAAAGTGAACTAGAGAGTACAAGTCTATTAGAGAAAAACGTGTGCGAAATGGACTATTGACGACCCTTTTATAGTTCAAGGGAGCCGATACAACCCTAGTGAATTTTCAGAGTAGTTCCGGCTTTTGTGGACATCGTTGGGGGCTGCGGTCGTTGCACTTTCCTTGGGGTTTGTTGAGTTGAGGTTTGGGTTTGGTTAGGTGCCCTTCTCGTTGACAGCGCGGAGAATCTGGGGGTAGTTCCGACTTTCATGGGGTAGTTGGAGTAGGGTTTCAACCTACCTTCCGAGCTTTGCGCGGTCTGGAACCCGCTCTTCTAATCCTCTCAGGGGGTCGTAGGTGTTGGCTCCGAAATCCTTTGCTGGGAGGAATGGGTCGTGGAAGCTCTCGATAGTGTCCTTGTTGGTAGATCATGATCCAAGGTCCTTCGGTCGTGCCCTTTGGGAACCGAACCCTGCAGGTGGGTCGTGAGTAACCGGGCTGGTCCTATTGGGTAGGTCCTTGGGGCTTGGAGGAGCTTGTTATTCAGGATTTGTAGAATCTGTTTGGGCGGACCTCCTCGGGCCGCTACCATCTTCTTTGGGTCTGGGCTGAGTTCTTATAGCCCAATCATTTTTGGGCCCAACAATAGCCCCTTTGGGCTTGGGGTTGATCGCTAGGGAGACCCCAAGGTCGAACAGTTGGGTCGTACCTGTCATACGCAGGTGCTCAAAGTGCGGAAGTTCTGAGCTCCTCGTGAGGAGGCATCGAGAGCCCTGAAGGGGTCCTCGTGAGGTCCCTATCTCATTTGAAGGGTCGATCTACCCATGGGTAAGTTCAACAGGCGTAAGGTCTTGTTGGCAGGTTCTTATGCGGGAATGCGAGTGGCTCCGTAGAGCCATCTTGCGGGCTCAAGTCATGGGTCTGGAACCACAAGATAAGAGGGGGGACATCTTGTGTGATGTCCCGCTTTATGGGAGTTATGCTCTCATGTACAACACTTTGTGCATCCCCGTTGGGAATTCGTGCGTAGAGGTTTGAGTCTTGCTTACCTGGTGGACCTTGAGGTCGTTTGAAGGGGTCGGACCTTAAGGTCGTATTAATTAGAATGTAGCTTGATGACTTACCTGAAGGGATTCGTGAACTGAATCACGAAGTCCGTTTGCCAAGGATCGTTAATTTGAATATCAAAAATAAATTGCTATGCCTATGAACAATCCTAGCATGCTCCTATGTTATTATGCATAAGAAGGTTTATGCAGAATACCTGGATCGATGAACTCTGAAGAACGCGTGCGCGGAGATGCCCTTTGATCCTTCCCACGCACAAAGATTTAATTTCCTAACAGATTGAGGAAATAAATCTATGAAAATAATAATATTATTTTCGAAAATAAAGAGGAGAGAGAGAAGAAGAAAAATCCTCCTGATTTGATCTTCTGATCTGTATCCCAACTCGATCTGAAAATCAGGTGAAGATTCTCTAACAGATCCCTTGCCCGGTTGAGAAACAGAATTTCCTCCTCGTTCTCAGATCTTAGTCGATCACCACAGCTCCCAAATTCTGGTTTGTTGTGTGCAACTTATGATCTTGTGGTGTGTTGAGATCTGAGGAACTGAGGCCTATTTATAGGAAATTACTGGACTCCTATTGGGCTTGAGTTTCATGGGCCAGACCAGGGACCAAAATGCAAATAGCAAATAAGGCCTATCAATTAATTAATTCTCATATTCAACCCAGAATATAATTAATTAATTAATATTGATTCATTCTACCAGAGAATCAATACTGTCCTACATATTTGCTACCACGTTTTGAGGTATGGGCTCGGTATATCCCCACATTTAAGGTTACAGACATTCGTTAATTAATTTAAGCTCTGACAAGCTATTTAATTAATTAACATCTTATATTCCTGAATCAATCCACTCAAACATTTTCACTTATGCTTGAACTTAATCAGCATGCAGGACTTAGCATAACAAAACTTTTGAGCTGTTCAGGGAATGTCACCATCCTATACTGGATGTGGTTACCTAGTTCCAGTACCAGACAGTCATACACAAACTGCTATTACCCAAGATACAGATATACAAGCTCAACTAGAGCCTTTCACTGCAACTCAAAGTAATACACAATTTGCATATACTTCTGTACCTTCATTTAGGCTTAGGATCTCGTCAAGCCATAGAGATCTAGATTCTTTTAATGTCAGATAAAAGAATCGATCTCGACTTAGGTCCTTATCAATGTGTGCCCCACACCAGCATACCAAGCCATCTAAGATAAGATGCTTATTACTGCGTATGCTGCAGCCTACACCGACAGTTTATCCTGGAATTGTCTCAGCTGTGATAACCATTTATATCTCGCTAGGTCAAACGATCCATACGATCTTCCGTGATCTTCTACACACCGTATGATCTCCCTATCGACGAGATAAGAGGATAATTGCGTTTGCGACACACGTTTGTTAATTCAGACAGGAGATGAACATACAACATTTATGATTCCCAGTATATTAATCAATCAACCTTGTACATAATATACCAATCATAATGCTTTCAGTATATAAATCCATCATTACCCCCCAAACTTAAACACTTGATTGTCCTCAATCAACAAAAGAAAGAATCAAAAGTTCAAGTAGAAGCGTAGTGCAATGCCTCACAAGATTCATCACATTCAAACTCGTAAATCCACAAGACATTAACACTTTTGAAAGAATCAGAAAATCTGTAAACTATGGGAGACTCACATGGGAAGTGTTTCGCTCATTGACTCAAGTGTTTAGGATAATTATGAGATCACACACAAGTCTTGCAAATCAAGTTCTACCATAGGCTTGCAAATAATCTCAATCTCCACTGCAAATATGTGCACACAAGTCTAAGATCAGAAAGGACTTTATTCAAGGTTGTAATGTAGGCTTTTTAGTGAAAGGTAGGGAAATATATGACCAAGTGACTAAAATCAATTTCAGTGCGTCCACTTCATCAATCTCAACTCACTATCTATTCATATCTACCCAACTCCTTAGATTTTCAACACAAACCATGACTCTTTTATTTCTTTTTCTTTTTTTTTTCTTTTTCACACATATCCTTTTATGCTCTTAAACAATTTTGAATATTCATTTGAGCATATAAGGATTAACAACCACAACAACTATTTATTTTCTTTTTTTTCTTTTTCTAGAGCCCAACCTTTTCTTTTGCTTTTACCCCTTACAACAATATCTTATCCTTCTCAAACAAATCCCAACCCACTCTCATAGACAAGAGTTGATTCCCCTATTTATTTCCAACTCATAGACAAAGAAAGAAAATATTATAGGCTCAAAAGGGCTGACTAGGGATAACATTCAATTAGGACAGTGTATGGGAACATAGGCTAAACAAAGATGGCCTAAAATCACTTCCTAAACCTGTGCACACTAGCAGTCTTGAAAAAGAAACAGAGCAAGTTCTAGAGAAACTCAAAATTGCAGACACACTCACAATCGAATTTCAGGCTCAAAAACTCACACTTAGGACAATTTTTCTTCCACAGTAAACATCAAATCATCTTCTATCTCATGCCAATGCAAGTATCAAAACAAGTAATCATGCGGTATTCACATTCATAGGCATACTCGACCACTATCACGATCAACGCAGACTAAAATCAATCAATTCTCATCTCGCATCAAAGTCCAAGGGTTCAAACATGCTCAATTCCCACAATTCAATTTATTCAAAAATTACCAATGCAGAAATTTAAATAAAGCAGATAAAAGATAGAAAAGAGTTTCAAAACCCTTAAATCTTCATCCCCCAAAACTTATTCGAAAGTCAGAGAGAATTAGTTTGAAAGTCAGATTCAGAGTTCGAAGTTGTACCTCAATTGTTGGCCTCAGACACTAACTTTTTATCTCCTTTCTCTTCCTCATCAGCCGGTGTGGATTAAGTCTGCTAGCACTCCTATCTCGATCGTGGCAAACATCATCTCGGCCGGGATGGAGCCTTCTTGTCGACCTCCTTCTCGGTCGAAGTGTACCACACCTCGAGCTTCTGTCTCGGCCGTGGCAATCTCTGCCTCGGCCAGGACGGTCTTCAATTTTTTTTTCAAAAGAAAATAAAAGTGAAGTAACAGTGATAAACAAAAGAAAACGAAAACACTAAACAGAAACAGGAAAAATTGAAAACACAATGGGTTACCTCCCATTCAGTGCCTTATTTACCATCGTAGCTCGACTCGGCTCAGCTCACCAAGGCGGTCGAGTCCAAACTCGTCGACCCCTCGAATCAATCATGAAGACTTTCTGGTTTTGAATGACGGTGGTATACTCGGAAGGAGGCAGCTTAATTGCCGATTTCACTGACTCGTTTCCTCGTTCCCACCGGATGGCTTCTTCTTCTTCCTCCAGTGTCTCGTCGTCATCTTGCTCTTCTTCTTCTTCTTCAGCAGTAGTGATCCGGTTGCACTCCCCTTTCCTCTTGTTCTTGTCGATGCAGAAGGTTATAGATTCTTCATTCCCTCTCAGCATGATCTCCCCCTTCTTGTAGTCGATCAAGACACCAGCTGTGTCGAGGAACTCTCTTCCCAAGATCATTGGGGTGTTGGCATCTTCCTTCATGTCATGGATGACAAAATCTGCAGGGAAAATAAGGTGACCAACACGAATGAGAACATCTTCTACGATACCTTTGGGCTTGGACACAGATCGGTCCGCCATCTGAAGGGTAATTGTAGTGGCTCTCATCTCCCCAATCTCTAACTTCTTATAGATAGACCAGGGCATCAGGTTGATGCTCGCCCCGGTGTTACACAGCACATTTTGGAACTCTTTGCCTCCGATCTCGATAGGTATCGAGAAGCATCCTGGGCCAGACCTCTTGATTGGGATCTGCTTCTGTAGGAGTAGGCTGCATTCCTCATGGATCTTTACAGTTTCGTTTTCCACGAACTGCTTCTTCTCGCTCATCAGCCTCCTTAAGAACTTCATGTATCCCGGTATCTCCCTGAGAGCTTCAACAAGAGGTATGTTAATATTCACTTTTTAAAGATTTTCAACAAAACGAGTGAATTTAGAATCTTCCCTTTTCTTAGCGAATCTTTGTGGGAAGGGCATGGGAGCAACCGGCTCATTTCTTCTCTCTTTCTCTTTTTCCTTCTCGCCCTGCTTGGCTTTCTATTTTGACCGGGATGAGTCGATCCCGATCGTCCTGCTTTCCATCTGCCCTGCTCTGTCTTGGCCGTGCTGACCTGCTCTGTCTCGGCCGTGCTAGCTTCCATCTCGGTCGGACTGCTCCTCTCTGCCTCGACCGGGATGGGCTCCATCTCGGCCGAAACAGAGAGGTCTCCTGCGGGAACTTCCTCCTCTGCTTCACTCAATCCTCCTTCAGGGTTGCTTGGGCCTTCATATCTCCTTCCAGATCGAAGCGAGATGGCATTTACTGATTTCTCCCTTGCTGGATTTTTTCCGTCATGCTCGAAAGTTGCCCCGGCTTGTGCTGATTTCCCAAGGTGGCAGAGATCTGACTCAATGGGTGTCCATCATTTCCAGATGCTTTGTCATCAGTTGCATGTGAGTGGCCATCCCTTTCACTTCATTCTC